>JAQFXV010001506.1:0-13255 GCA_034694065.1 Camisia spinifer | reverse complement strand
GAGTGCGACCCGATTTGATAGCTATTGCTCATTACCTGTTCTTGCATTTGTCTCTTATAAACCTTAACTTTCTCATTGAGTTTATCGTTTGCTTCAGATAATAACATTACAGTTTTGTGATCTTCTTCCGATTGTAAAACAAGTTCTTTAACGCGATGATCTTTCTTGCGAAGAATCTTCTCAGTCTCTGCGTGACGACGTTTTTCTTCTTCTACTTCAATTTCAACATCTCTTATTCTACTCTCTAGTTTAGCGATAACTCGTTTACCGCCTGCCAATGCATTTGCTTCCACTTCTTCAATTCTAACGAGAAGATTACGGACTTCGACCTCCAAATTCTTCTTAATCGTATCGATTTTAACCAAACGTTCCTGTTCTTCTGTCAACAAATCTCTTGTTGATTTCAATTCAATTGTCAATTTCTGGACGCGTTCATCAGAAATCTTGAAAACAAAACATGATTATTAATGAAGAAATAAAAGAGTGAAGAGTTTTCATACCCTGAGCTCTTTGTGTACTTCATCGTAATCATTTTGAAGGGCTCCGAACTCAGATTCCAATTTACTCTTAGCTGAGGCCAAATTGACATTAATAGTTGTGAGTTCATTAACTCTGACCTGTGCCTCTTCGAACTGTGTTTCAGCCAAACGTTTGGCACGAAGAGCCTGTTCAAGAGTGACCCGCATTTCGTCGAGCTCTGCCTGCAATGCTTGGCATCTGCGTTGAGCGATACCGAGCTGATCGACTGCTTGTTGGAGTTGTCGGTGGACTTCATCGTAATGCGCTTGTAATTCCTTTTTAATTATTATTCATTTGTTTAGATCAAGTTTTTTACAGTGATTTCGAATAAACTCACAGTGATTTGAAGCGAGAGTCGCTTAATTGTCTTCTGTAAGTCAATGTTTTGTTTGTTTGCGGCATCCAATGACATCTCCAATTCAGTGATCTGAGCTTGCATCTTCTTCTTGATTCGGGCTATTTCTGTCTTCAGCTTAGCCTCTGCTTCAGCCAAACGCATATTCAGCTGTTCCACTTCAATCATGAATTGTTTGCTAATAAATCAAAAATTATTGTCATTAGCATTATTTTCAACTTTTCAACTTTCAAGTATTAGAAATAATTGAGACCGAAGTGCTTCCAACTCTTCTTCCTTTTGCGCCAATCGCTTCTCATAGTCATGTCTAACTTGAGCCAATTCAGCGGTCAATCGTTGACATTTAGCCTCTTCTTGTTTTCTAAGAGTTTCGGCCTCTTTATAAGCAGCGGCTAATTCTTCTCTCTCGTTCTCTAAACGTTTGATTTCGATCTCCATTTCGTGAATACGGCGATGCGCGTCATTCAACTGAGATTTGGCTTCATTCAAATCATCTTAATGTCGATCAAATAAAATGAATCGTTTTTGAATATAAAATTTCAATGTATAATATTATAAGATTCCTAAAATACCAGTCAATTTCTTGTTTTCTCGGGCCAGAGCCTCCTTCTGATCGCGTAGTTTTTCGTACTCGTGTTGTAGTTTCGCGAGTTCTGCAGCCTTTTGTCGTAGGTCTCTCTGAGCATTTTCCATAAGAACTGTCACTTCTTCTAGTTTAACCTTCAGATCGAGATTCAATTTCTCCAATTGATTGCATCTCTTTTCCAATTGTTGTGCATGAGTTGTTGCCTTTTCCAAATCCATGATCAACACTTCGACCTCACTCTGCAAACGAGATTTCTGTTTCTCGAGTGAACTGCATTTGTTCAACAAAGCTTCCAATTGTTCTTCATATTCAGAGATCTTTTGCGCCATTTTACGACTTTGAAATATCAGTTATTTCATTAAATTGATTTGGTTTTAAAAAGTTAATTCATTTACCGAAGTTCTTCCACTTCATCTGCATGTGCCTGAAGTTCTGCTTCATATTTTGATTTCCAGGCGGCGGCGTCTGCATTAGCTTTGGTTAACTGTCTCTCTAACTCAAGACGAGCTTCTGATTCTTCTTCGAGTTGTACTTTAAGAGATTCCAATTCAACTTCAAGAGTGTGCGCATGATTTTCAAGACTCACGCGTTTCTAAAAATCACAGATTATATTAATAAAAGGTTCAATTTTTGTCTAATCATCTATTTTTTATTGGTAATGAACTAACTCTTTCTTCGTCCTCAAGTCTATGGCGAGTTTCTTCTAATTGTTGAGCCAATTGAGCCTTCAAGTGATTGACATTGTCGAGAGACACTTTGTATTCATGGATCTCTTTGATAAGTTCAGTATTTTCTTGGCTTAATCGTGTCTTTTGAGAAGTAATTTCAATTACAGTGCGACTGATTTCTTCGATACGAATATTGAGTTCATGGACAGTATATTCTAGTTTCTCGACTGTCTTTTGCGCTATCAGTTTATCCTTATTTAAGGTTTCGATTTGAGACAAAAGCTCAAAGACCTCTGCTTGAAATTTCTGTTTTTCTTTGTCAGATCTGGTAAAAAGCCACTTATTTTACTTTGTGTCTCAAAATTTGCCACAAGAAAACATACTTATTCTTAGCTTTTTGAATTTGATCCATTTGATCCTGCATTTCAGCAATCGATGCCTGATGTTTCTGTCTCAGATGGTGTGCAGTTTCTTCACTCTCCAAATGGACGTCTTCCAAAAGTTTTCGTAATTTAGCTAATTCTGAATCACGCTTTTTGTTCATTTCAACCTTAAATACAGTAATATTGTGTTGAATAAAACACATATCGTTTGGACCTGAATTTAAAAAATAGTTATTTACCACACTTTCACTCGAACCCTCAGCCTCTTCGAGTCTTTCTGACAAACCAATTAGTTGTACCGTCAAATCAGTGCGTTCGCGTTCGATCTAATGTTCATTTGAGGATTATTTTATTCGATTATTTCAATTTCTTAAGAAGCAATAATTGAGATAATATAGTATCAATTTATTGGGACACAATTCTTATAGGAATCTCGGGTCGAATTCATCTTTTACAAAGTCTACTAATTTTTGTCATTTTTTAACAGCTAATTTCGTAAGCGAGAGCTTAATGTGTTGTAATTATTGTTAATTTGATTGACATTAATTGCAGTGATGAAAGACAATACTCCATAATTATTGTTGAATTCTCGACTAAAAGTTTATAAAAAGAAATTTAAACCCCTCCTAAAGCAGTGGGAATTCTTATTTAAGATTCATCAGAATAAAGTCCAAATATGCGTTAAAAACTTTTCTTTTATTGATATCATATTTTCTCTCAGTTTCGTACAAATGTAGAAATTGAGGAAACAATTTTGTCCTTAAAGTATTTTTTATCTAATTTAAAGCAATGCTGTGTTTCTTTATCTCGCATATCTTGTATCTGTTCCAGAACATAATCCCATTAATACTCATAAATGTTTCAGAAGTTATAAAAGGAAGTGAGAATTTTAGTTTTGAATAAAACCAATTTATGGCTCTAATGGGTTAGTGGTATGTGTGAAATAAAATTACTATTTTGTGGGCAGAACATAAGGCAAGTTAAGCAATGAAATAATAACTATGAAAACTTCTGAATAATTTCCAAACATGAGCGAAATCTTCGATGTTTCACATTTGGCTTATTTATAGAATGCGTTGTACAGAAGAGACACCAAAATTAGCAAAGCTGCTCATCATTCGACAATCACTATCGCCTTGTTTGCCAAAACTTATATAGTTTGCTATAATAATTACTTATTATTGCAAAGATATTTGTGAAATCGCTGTTTAACAGCAAATCAATTTAAATATTAAATTCTATGTCTATTAACGTATGGCTATAACTGAATATCTTTCTAAATATTTAAAACGAGATTCAAGGTTTTTAAGTGCTGAATATCATAATAATATTCTGATAACAATGTTCAGCATATTTATTAGACTTTACTAAAAAGTTTTGAATGTAATCTTCGAAGTTAAAAAATCGTAATGAGCATAAAGGTGTTTGTATGCCGTTTATAATTAGATGACAATATTTTTTATATCTAGACATTTAAAGTTTGCTCCAAATACTAATGTCATAAAACCCGGAATAGCACAAACTCTCCTGTTCTTACTTCTCACCAAATTGAGATGCGATCGAGCGTTCACTTGTTATTCATTCTTATGTGACTAAAAAACTAAACTTACTCTTTGTCTCAACTCTCTTTCGGATTCCAAATCTTCTGAAAGAAGACGGATCTTGTCCTATATTTTGTGAAATGGGCAAAAAGAGAAACTAATTTTAATGTTTGTGTATAATAAGTGAAGAAAATCATGTACTTCAACGAAATTGTTGATAATTTATTATAGTTTGAATGTAAATTACAAGCATTTTCTGATCTAATAAAGTTAAATAAACATTTTTAAAAGCAATCTATTCAATGTCAAATGACGTCAATTTCTAAAATATTTTTAATATCTTTTCGTGTCTATGGATTTGCTGAAAGTTTTTCATAGAATTGATTTCGATTCTTACTATTCTTAATCAAGTTTTATTATTTTTATGAAATTAATTAAGTACAAAAAAGTATAATAAGAGAGAGCCATATTCGGGTACCAACAATGATGCTAAAAGTTTCACTCTTTAAATGAGGTCATGAAACAAAAATTCAATGGCTCTCTTCCAAAAAGAATAATTCCTTAACTAAAGTCAAACTCTGATATTTTTTCCTTACTCGGAGATGTTTCAATCGAAATATCATTTTTTAAAATCAATTTCTCGGTAAAGATTGCTTTAAACCTCAATTAACTTATAAGTATATAAAATAAAATTTGAGGGATTTTGGGAAAGTGGCTAAAGATTGTGATGAAGATTATAATGCATGAATTTTTCTCTTTCATCTCAAATTCTTGAGTGAATTGATTGAAACGAGAAAAGTATAAAATAAGGAAAATTAGAAAAAATAGAAATAAATTGAATAATCAAACCTCAAGTCGAGTGAGAGCACCCAAATCAGTTCCATACTCGATGGACAGATCTCCTCCATGGCCAGAACTTTGCCGAGTAGTATAAACGTATTTACTAGATCTCGAAGACATAATTGTTGAATTGATGTAATCAATTCAGTCGTTTAGAGACAATAACTTGAGAGTATGTAATGAAGAACACGAACTAACTTGAGCTATCGCCGCTATATCCACACTATCAAACTTCCTTCACAAATAGCTGAACATATCACTGAAAAAGGTGGAGGAGTCAAAAGAGATGAGTATTTCATCTCTCAGGCAGACTCAAAAAAGTCTTCATCACAAACGACCACCCCTTGAATTCTTGAAAAGAGCGCATAGTCTCATATTTCTTGAAGTAAAAGTAAGTTTGCTATAGCTATAGGATAGTTAAGGATTCCTTTTATAGCCATGGATGCTATAGATGCTTCTGATGCTGCTCTTCAACAAACTTGTTGCTCTCTTGCACTCATACAATGTGATTCTCCTCTCAAACAGTTCTTTTTCATTATCTGATCACCTCCTGTTACAATGGCTCAGATCTAACAATTCGACAAATGCTAATATATCTCTATTCAAACCCGATTTCATTCCATTATTATATGACATAAACATTGAAAATGCATTCCAATAGCTTATCAGATGAAACTTTTTCTATTTGTTGCAAATCTAAAGCAGTTATTTTTTAACTATTGGAGTGAAAGTTATTTATAACTTCTTTGCTCTATAAACTTAACAGTTTTTTATTTATTCTAATTTCAAATAAAGAAATTAAATAATAGGCTAAAGACTTATTTTAAACAAAATAAAGAGAACAGATGACAGATGCATGCAATGAATGTATTATTAATTAATAGTTTCCAAATTTTTCATCGGAGAATATTTTCAAGTCTAGACTCTTTCCCGAAGAAAGCAGTTCTGCTGCGGCCGCAAGACTCTGATCATTAAACTGATGAACTCCTGTTTCAATCGGAACTCTAGTGTATGCCTCATAAGAAATGTCTTCTTTAATATGAATGTTTTTAGTATTTTCATTGCCTTTGAAGCCAAATGAATCAAAGGGAAGGCTCACAGGTTTGTATTGCATTACTCGAGGATGACGTGTGAGACGAAAAACTGCTTTTCTAAAGCCATAGCCGTCCTCAATGCGTGTCTTATGACGAAGTTGATAGAGTTCTACTAATTTACTGAAATAGTCTTCTTCCAGTTTTGTTTGCGGTCGCGATAGTGTCAACATTTTCCAATCGATTTCTGTATCGCAAAAATCATTCAAATTTAAATCAATCATTGACTTTGGTATAGGATTTATGTACACATCACATGATTTTGAATTTGATTCTGAACTACAACTTCCACTTGAAAGTCTTCCTTTTGATAAACAACCTGAGGCGGAATTTACGACAGAATGTTTCACAACTTGCTTATGAGACAATCGTTTTTTTGATTTCAATAAATCAGAATTAGAATTATGAATCAAACTTTCTTCTAAAGGATCAGATTTCAATCTGAGATCTGGTATACGTGACAGTGTTTTTTCCAATTCATCTCTAGTAAACAGCAATAAATCACTCAAATCGAGATAAACTAAATTAGATTTAGTTTCTTCAAAATCATCTCTTGGTCTAAAAGACATCTCAGATTTTCACAAATATATTCATAAAACTTTCAATAAATGATTAAACTATAAGTCTTTCAGAGTTTATAACTAAAGGCTCCGTTTTCGGTAATTAAAGACATCAAAATCTGTGGTATCGAAAAGAATTTTTTTGTTTAAAAACTATTTTCGGTTGAATAAAATTTTTGAGCAAACGTTTCACTTAAAAGTAGGAGTTTTCTAATTCTAAATTGCATTTTCATTTCTTAGAATATACTTATAGTTTAAGAAATATCATATTTTTGCCTAAACTAGGGGTAAAACAACTGTTTCAATGAATTGATCCGATTTTCCAGAAGTAAATTAAATCTTTATTCTTTACATTTGAGTACTTCGAGAGCAAAATCAATCAAATTTTCTCAAGTGAAAAGCTTTATATATGCATAAAATATAGATTGAATTGACTTAAAGTGCAGAATATAACAAAAATGAATTTTTTAAAACTTAAGATATAGTATCTTTAATTTGAATTCACTATGATTTAAAAGTATAACCAAAAATATAATTTTTCTGCTCTTCAAATGAGGGAATCTGTAGTTTAACAGTGAAATCAGGATTTTCGGAAGTCTCAAAATTAATTTATTAGATTCCAGAGAGACTAGAATTTGTTCCCATAACTTAATGATTACTTAACATTATGGAAATTTCAGTGTCAGCCGAAAATAAAATCCTTATTCATAGCTATTTCATGAAATGCTTATAACTATAGAAAGACAATTATAAAAAATTGGGTGGAGTAAAGTCGTAACCATTGGCTTCGATAATACATCTAATCATAACATATAATATTTCATCTGTAGATAAAACAGAGCTATAAGTTTGTGTCACAACCTTTTGGCACCTGAAGTAATAGAGAAATTAAATCTCAATAATGGCTTCTTATTATTCTGCTATTGAATAATCTTTGTTGTGAAGCAAATCTTTGAAACTTAAAAAACATTTTGATTAAAAGTAAAAATAATTAAAACGTAACAAAAAAGGATCAAAAATGAATATAAATTTCAAAAGTAAAAAGAGGTTAAGATAATTTGGAATAACACGGAATAGTTTAAATACATATAAATATGCATTAAATATCAATACTTTAATGGAAAGCTCACAAAATGAATGCAGTTTTTAGAAATTGTTTCCAGACTATTATATTAAATAATAAAATTAAATTAATAAAAATTGATTGAGCGCTAAGTATAAGACCTCATGCTATTTAAATATAACTTATTTGTAGAGATCTGACAGGTTTGGGATTTGAAAACAATTTTATGAGAGAAAACTTTTGAAAACGCATAAAAGCCGAGCACTACTTATTTAACTTTTTATCATTTAATAAGATATTAAGCATAAGTCAAATGAATGAAAAGCAAATATAAAAAGTTAAATAAGAATCAAAAAGTAAGCAAATTATACATAAGTCTTAAACTGAAAAACGCATAAGAGAAACAACACAATTAAATCTCTAATAATTGTCGTGAAAAGCGATTCATTACAAGTTTAACGATTATTTTGAACAACAAAATATCCTTTTGATAAACAGAACATAATTTCATTGGTTTTCGTCAAAAACGATTCAATTACTATTAAAATGTATGTCAAGAATAAAGTTCTACTTTAATTAAAACGTCGAACAAAACAAAAAACTGTACAAATATTGTTAAATTGACTAAATATTTAGTATAATTGAATTTCGAAGAGGAAGAAGTTATTAAAATCTACTGAAGAAATGAAATAATACTAATGATGTGTGTCTTGTTTATAGAATCTGAGCCCACAATAACCACACGAATGATTTCCGGGATCGTCAAGATTTATAAACACTTTTGGGTGACCTAATGGTCCGCCGCCTCCGTCACAGCTCGCTATTCGGGAATCACATGCTATCGGAGGTACGGATGCTATTAAATCGATCGCAAATCGAGGATTTATCTGTTTTTTAAATATATTTAATTAATAACTTATTTATATTACTTATAAATTGTTTCAATACCTGTTTCTGTTTTCCAGCGAAACGAACGACACGAAAGTCGTTCTCAGAAAATGACTGAATAATAGAATTGTATTCAATTGAAAATTATTTAAATGATAATTAAATATAAACAATGATTAAGTGATTAAATAGTATAACTTTATATGAATAGAAACCTGTCCCGTATGTGTCTTTTGATCGATAAGTTCCCACTCAAATTTCTTCAGTTGTTTCGATTCATCACTCGATAGCATAACTCTTTTCTCAATAATTCGACTCTTTATTAATCTATTCATTAATTTAATTGAATTCTTATTCTTAGCGCAATTTAATATAATTGAAGCCATTTTTGAAAAACTGTTTATTTTTGTTATTCGTATTTGTATTAAGACAACAATCGCTTTCAAAATAATATAAATTCAGTTATAAATCTTTGATACAATCAAACAAAATATAAACTTTTAAATATTGATTATTCATTAAAGTTACATTAGTTTGAGTATAGAAAAGGCACAAATTGTTCAATACATTTATAACTAATATTTATCCCCGACTTCTCACTGAAAGCTCTGGATTTTATTCATATTTAGTGTATTTCAGTATAAAAACAGAGAAATACTGTGGAAAACCTGTGATTTTTAGAGCAATGTTTTATTTGTACAAATTTTTTATAAACATTAAAAACTTATTGATATAACTATATAACTAAATAACTAAATAATCAATACTTTTAATAACTTTATTAGTAATTATAACTTAAAGTTAAGTTTAATGAAATTGAAAATTGGAGTTAATATCGATCAAAGTAAGTCTTTCTATCATTTAAATGAATAAATTGATCATTAAATTTAAAATGAATATTTAGTTAAAGTTAAATAACTATTAATAATTGTTTAAGCCGTGAAATATAAATTAAGTTTTATTTAAAAGAAATTTTCAAAAAATATTTAATGTGAATAAGACTAAGGCTAAAGCTAACTAAAAGTGGAATTTTGTTATCAATGATAAAACGGTAGCATTTTATTGGCTTATTATTGATATTTAGTAAACGATAACTCATAAACGCTAATAATATCGTATATTAAGGCCTAGTATGAAAAGAATTAGCATTAGTTAAGTTAATAATAAACACCTCTCTATTAAATACCTAATATTATTATTGCTATTCACTCGCATTCACTTTATTTTCTTCTATACAAATACCAAATATTTTATCAATTAATTTAAGGGCAAACTTTGATTTGAATGACTTATCATATCTTAACCATAAAACAAATATAAAACTATTAAATAAGTGCTTATTATAAAGTAATACTCTCTTTCTTTAACTAATATTATCTTTAATTAAAACAGAGATATACTGAAGGACTCATAAAAATAGTGGAAAAATGTTTACGAGATTACCAGCAATTATGGGACGCATTGCTTGTTCTGCTACACAATTGTCTTCAAAATATATGAATCAAGCTCTTGGATCTGTTCATAGAAGAGTAGAATTGATTGAGCCCTCAGTCGTGAGACCAATTGTTATACAAATTCGTGGATTTAAAGACAAAGAGATACTTAAGATCCGGTGTAAAGACTGTTATTTCAAGAAAATAGACGACCGGTGGTGGGTCTTATGCGATACACATCCAAGACATAAACAAAGAGAAAAAGTCGATGATATCAGACGTAAATGGATTGTCACTCATGTCACCAGAACTGGTCGTCCATTCAAAAAACACTTTCAATATCCTAACCATGACTTATGATTCAAAATCCAATCAATTCTTGTATTCAGTAGTTTTCTCTTTTCATACCATTAATTGTTAAACTATTCAAAAATAAATTAAATGAATTACACAATGAGTTCATTTCATTCTTGATTATCTTTAATTAAAATTCCAATAAGTTTTAGCTACAGCTTGAAAGATGTGATTTGTCTTCAATAACATTTAGTTCTCTTTAATTATTAATTTAAAACAAAACTTAATTGTTTTAATCGATTGTTTGCTAAATAATGATGAGATGCACTTTACATCACAATTAAGATAAGCCTTTGACTAGTGGTCACAGCTTGAGAGTGGACTTCAGAGTATGAACAATAAAAAACAGTTCAAAATTCAGGAATATATGCAATAACAGTAATTATAATAATAGAAAGAAATAATTAAATCTTTACTCAAATGAGTACAATATTTAAATAAAACCTTTTTATGGAAAAAATGTGGAACAAATTCAACAGTAGTTTAAAAGAAAGATTTTTCGGCCACTCTTTGTATAGTTATTATAACTGAACAGTTAATTACAATCAATATTTTATATAATTTTAGTATTTAATTATTTGAATCCTATCTCTAAACGACAATCTTTTATATAGTTTCACAACAACGCTATGATATGAATATTACATTGAAATAGTATTGAAAACTTGGAATGAATTGACAATTATTATCAGTATTTATTGTATAATAACTTAAATATATTGAAAAAGAAGTGTATATTATATTAATTGAATGGGAATTTCGTAGTCATAGCGTAATAATAATAAAGTAATACATAATTTGAGGCGAAAATGAGACATAGATTGTATTGTTAACCAGTTTTTGTGGACAAGACAAGCGCTACTATGAGTCCATACAAACCCAGTACTTCAGCGAAAATAAGGATTAAAATCATTCCTACGAAAAGTCTCGGCTGTTGAGCAGTGCCGCGAACGCCCGCATCGCCGACGACTCCGATCGCAAAACCAGCCGCGAGTCCACTCAGACCTACACTAAGACCGGCCCCTAAATGAAGGAAACCGTGAAATAGTTTATAACCTCCGCCACCGTTTGCAGTACTTCCGCCTTCTTTTATATTATTAGCAATAAGTGCGGCCACAACTAAACCATAGATAGCAATAATACCCGCCATAACTACAGGTATTATAGATTTCATGATGAGTTCGGGTCTCATTACAGACATTGCGGCGATTCCTGTCCCAGATTTAGCGGTTCCATACGCGGCACCTAATGCTGAAAATATCATCGCTGATGCGCTTCCCATCACTCCAAAGAATGGACCATAAATTGGCATTAATGAGTCATCGACTGAAGACATCTTTTATTATTTATTTTAATCAACTATTTATTTATTATAATTTCAATTTAATTCAGAAATATTCTCAATCCTAATATTCAATTATTAATAGCAATAATTTAGTGGGCGTTGACGTCAAATCGGTTTAAAACTATTTATTATGCTATTTAATAATTAGTGAATCTATGCTTTCAGTAAGTTTACAGTATATAATAATTTATATTTTTTAATATAACTGAAAGGCTGTGAATCACGACTAACACTGATTACTAGTGTATTAAATGGCGTTCAAAATCATCAAACAATATGTTTCTCCTCTTTTTGTAAAATATAGAGATATTTACTATAGAAGTGAAAATGAGTGACAATAAGAACCCCAACAACGCATACGTCAGGAAACAAACTGATAAAAAATTGTCAAAAGTAATAAAAACTATGATAAGTCGCGACGTTTGCGGTCAGTTTTTCTAACTTTTTAATTATTAAAAATGTTTAGCATCAAAATTAATAAGAACTTAAAAAAGAAAAGTAACTCAACTTTATTATAAATTCATTAATGAATCAGAACTTTTCCAAGGCTTTAACTTTATTATTAAGAAAAATATACAAAAATAACTTTCAGTAATTTATAAATTGATCAAAAGGGAGATAAACTTAGTTGTCTAGACTTTAATTGAGGAAATTTTCGATTTTATCTATAAACTAATTGAGGAATATTTTAAAAACATTTCCAAATAATATGTTAATAAAGAGCAAACAGTATTAATAACTTGAAATTCTTCATAATTTAATTATTGTTATGAATTATTCGTTGAATTTTAAACTAATTCCAAATTTTTGAGTAAACATTTAAATAGATTTATTGTCGATTTTTTGAAGAAAATGTTGGAGAATTGGGAAATTTTTCATTATTATGATAAATTGTTTGCAAAAGATATCTAATTTTGAATTTCAATTCGTTTAAATTCATGCAAAACATTATTTTGATGAACTCTTACATAATGTAAAAGTTAATGAAATGGTGACTCGAATATCGAAAAATAAATAACTATTATCTATATACTAATATTCAAAATTTATCTGTTTGTCCGGCTATAGACTCGGCTCCTGGACATGAGACCGGTATCATTAGAACCAGTATGACCTGAGGGGCGCCAAGAGCAAAGTCATTTCCATAAATTACGTCAAAAATTTCGAAGACGTAATTTATAGATAGGCCTAAATTTTAACAGGCTTTATTTTTTGCTCTTTTTAGTTACTAAATATAATAAATGATCAAATGAAGAGCATATCATTTGAAAATAAATTTTCTCAAACTTTTGAAATAATCGAATTTATCAATTTTTTTCATTATAAATTTCAAATTAACATTAAATAAAATTGATTGAATTTTATTTATGAATTCTCTCATTAGATGCACAATTAAATTATTTAAGTTAACTATAACTAAAATCAAATATTGTTCGAAAATTACTTTAAAAATAACTTATTGTGGTAATTATGTCAAGTTATTGACTTATCATTTATATAAAGTAGTGCTATTTGAGTTATTTAATATTAAAGTTAAACTTAAATTAATTTGAGTTAAAGTTAAACTTTAACTCAAACTCATTTTAAATGAAAAATTTGTAAAAACTTTAACTTTAACTCACTTTAAAG
>JAQFXV010001505.1:0-13255 GCA_034694065.1 Camisia spinifer | reverse complement strand
TAGTAGCAGAAGAACCGAATTTATGAAAAGTGCATTTAGTCATACGCGGAAAGACAGCAATCATAGGGTCGACTCTAAACTCTTGATCCATTTCTGTATATTTCATAACTTCCAAACCATATCTAGAAAATTCTCCGCCTAGAAAGGAGTCGATTAATAACATTTGTGATATTACATTAATAAAGTTGAGAACTTCACAAACTATGAAATAATAGAAGTATGAATTATGATATCCAATGTTGTCGTTCAGGTATTTAACCAAAAGTTGGATCTGTTTCTCTCTTTCTTCATTAGCAATTATCGGACATTTGAGACCCAAAGAAATACTACGAAGTCTTTCCCCTTCACATATTTTCCATATATAACGCGGAATATAAAACATAATCGACTGAAGGAATAAAACTAAAGATACCCATTGATAGTATTTATGGAAAATTTGCTTCTCTCCAGGTATGTATTTGTCAACCCCCGGGGCCAAAACCTCTGAACCAACTTTCTTATTGAGTGCATCCGGAAGTGTGAATGTTGAGTGAATCCAACAATAAGTATCTAATACTTTGTCATTCTTTCCATCTAATAAGCAATCAATAGGATCACCAAAATATTGTTTAGATGTGACCAGTAGTGAAAATACGATTAAGAATATAACGGTTGCCTTATAGTGAAGTCTAAACACGTTGTTGTCTATTGAAGTCGAATCGAGTTTTAAAAGACTTCGAATTGAACCAAATAATTGGAAAACCATTTTTTAGTAAGTTTTCTATAGTAATCAGTTCAATAGCAGACTTATACCAAACTTCTGATTAAATATAAAGTTCTAAAAAAGTTTTGATACACGAAACTTAAAATGCTTTTATATTTAATTTTTAGAGTTTTATTATTAAAGTTATGTTAATTAGAAAATATAACTTGATTTCAAAACACAATCTAAACTCTAAACAGACCCAAGTACTGCATTAAAAAAGATTTTTATATGTTACATAATTAAATACATCATTAATTTTATTATAATTGATGCCAATTAAGAGTTTCTTTCCTTTAATGATTCTGTCAAATTCAGTTTTAACATCAGTTATAACGTAAGCAATATCTCATCCGTTTATAGCATTAGTCAAACGGATTAATAAGAATATCTGCAATGATTGAAAAATTTTCGTCAACTTCTTATGAGTAATGATTTTTTGCTAATCAATATCTCGGATCAATGCAGTGATAAGGAGTTGAAATGTGAGTTAGTTTTCATTGTGTTTGTATTTGTTGGGAAGAATACTTTAGTTGAAAGGAATTGATGCCTTTTCATCAGATTTATACATTAAAGTAAGTGAAATCAGATTTAATTCAAAAACCTTTTATATTTCAATTTTTCATTTGTTTAAAAGAACATGAAATCATTTTTAACTGGAATAAACTTATGCACCGAAAAAGAACTGAATAATTTTCATGAGAATATAAAAAGGATGCATTCCTTCACTTTAAAAGTATCACTAATTCTGTTGACTATAATGATTATGAAATCTATTTGACTCAATTCGAAAAATAAATCAGTGATGAGTTCATCAAAATCAAGCAAAACTATGATTTCATGACTGATTCCATGAAAAATGAACTCTAAGTTATGACAAATAAGTTTTCGACAAACTATGAAGAAATAATGGAAAAATTAATAGAATTAGTCGATAGTAAATCAGAACTCTTGTCAAGACACGAAAAAGTTAAACAAGATATCATTAAAGAGTTTTTGAATTTGAATCCTTTTCAAAATTCTAGTTTTTTCAATCCCTTCATTATTAAACTTGAGGATATGATTGAGAAATCACTCGACGATTCTATTGAGTTATTGGAAATAGAATTGAAAAAGAAACAATTCATTGCAAAGTTTCTGGTTCCAGGAGTGAGAAAGTTTTATAGAAAAGAAATGGATAAGTATTTTGAAAATACATCGTTTTTTGTAAAAGAAAATCTGCAAAAATTTAATGATTCTGCATTGAATCTAACTATAAAAAAATATGAGACCGAAAGACAGAATATTTCTTTAGATAAGTTCAAAAAATTGATAACAGACTGACTAGAGAGTACTTTTATTGAGTTTAAAGAAATAAATGCAATGAATGCGCCGACAATTACAGCAATTGGTATAGATTTGGGGACAACTAATTCATGTGTCGCGTACTTCAAACCGGACAAAAATAATAACAGGCCTATTGTTATCCTAAATGAATTGGAAAGGAATACGACCGCAAGTGTTGTCGCATTCAGTGATAATCAAGAAATTGTGGTGATGTCGCCAAAAATGAAGCTTTTGGTAATCCACGTAATACTATATTTTTAGCTAAAAGGCTTGTTAGTCGAAAATTTGATGATCCATCAGTTCAAATAGACAAGAAGTTATGGGCCTATAAAGTCATTGACGACGGAAATAATAATCCATTGTTTAGCGTCAGAGTTAAGGGAAAAGATATAACCTATTTTCCTGAACACATATCAGCTAAAATTCTTAAGAAAATGAGAGAAATAGCAGAAACTCATCTGGGCTTTAAAGTGACAAAAGCCGTGATTACAGTTCCCGCTTATTTCAATGACGCTCAAAAAGAGGCCCAAAACATGCGGGTAGTATTGCAGGGCTTGAAGTAATGAAAATAATTGATGAACCAACAGCTGCAGCCATCGTTTTCAAATTGAATAGAAATAATGACGAAGATTCCAGGTTTGGATTTATATTTGATAATAATTTAATTTATATTGAAAAGTTTTAACAGTTTTTGTTTTATTCAATAAAAAATTGCTTTTAATAGAAAAGTATTGATATATGACTACGGCGGTGGAACTTTTGATTTGGTGGTTCTTGAAAAAGACGGTGGAACTGTAGACGTAAAAGCTGTTGGTGGTGACAATCATTTAGGAGGAGATAATTTTGATTCTAATGTTGTTAATTATTGTTTGGATGAGTTTTATCGAGAAACAGGACTAAGAGTTCAGAACAGTATTGATGAACATAAAGCATTGAGAAGATTAAGAACAAGTTGTGAAGAACATAAATGCAATCTTCCTTCGGCCGAATCCACCACTATTTCAATTGATAATTTCTTTGACTCTAAAGTTTTAGGAGTAGATTTGACGAAAATTAAATTGAACAACGATTTGTACATGAAGTCTATGGAATTGGTCAAGAATACTCTCAAAGACGCAAAGTTGAATGATTCTGAAATCGATGATATAGTATAAGTCGGTGGTTCAACACGTGTAACACGCATTCGAGAAATGCTCTCAGAAATGTTCGGTGGGAAACCACTCAATCACGCGATAAATCCTGACGAAGCGGTTGCAGTCGGGGCTGCAATTCAGGCAGCAATTCTCAATGGAGTCCAGGCTCAGGAATTACGACATCTTAAAGTCTCAGACGTGTCTCCAATGACTTTAGGTATCGAAATTGTCGGGGGAATTATGTCTGATATCATTCCTCGTAATTCAAAGGTTCCTGTTAAAGCAACAAAACAATACTTCACATCTCAAAAACTATCAGACATCGGTCGTTATTTCGATTTATGAAGGTGAAGAAAAAATGTTACAAAATAACAGATTATTAGGTAAGTTCGATTTGAATGGTATTCCTTCTGCTCTTGCTGGGAAACAACCCATAGATGTTGCCTTTGATTTGAATGATGAGGGAATACTTCACGTGAAAGCAAAAATTGAGAGCACTGGTGGGGAAGAAGATATTGAGATACAAGAACATAAGGGAAGACTCACTAATCAAGAATTACAGGAACTCATTGATCAGGTATTTAAAAAATTAACTGCTGCAACTGAGCTGAAAATTAAATTGAATATTTTTTCTCATTTCTAAGGAAAAGTAAATTTTATTCGTCAAAGAAATCCACCGAAATTCTTGTTTTTTTTAATGGAGATTAACTAAAATTAATGACAATTTATAATCATTTTTTAATGAGAATGATTTTTGTTAGAGAAAGAAGTTTTGAATTAAAATTATACTTATTCAGTCTTCTAATATAATCAAAGTTTGTCACTTAAGTCTTTATTCTAAGCATAATGTTGGTTTTTGTCACTTTTTCGAAAAAGTTGTTCTCATAAGAACAATAAGTATATTCGCAGATTCTTGAGCATGTGATGAATCTCGTCAATTCTGATTTAGAAAAAATTATATTCAATTCTCAGTGATCGCGGAGGAGTTAAGTGTTCAAGCTTAAGGAATTAGATTCTATACACGCTCAATTTATCAAATTAACTTATATAACAAATTTCATTGTATTAAGTTGAAATATATAAGCTATATAAGTAGTACAAGTATATAATTGAATAGTCTAATTCTAATACAATTTGAGCCTTATATCATTAAATATTTATAAAATGTACAGTAGGGAAGGTGGGAGCTTGAAATTGAACTCAATCGTCATTTTGATAAGACTTATAATCTTTTATGAAAGTCTTACTCAAAATTTGAATCTAATGAAAACTCATTACTAATCATTGAGAAAAATAATGATTCTATAAAAATGTATTTGTTTTATAAGTAATTATATTTTTGTGCAATGAAAGCAAAATATCAATATATTAATATAATTTTTGAAATAAATAATCAAATTATATTTTATTAAGCATCATATTAAATCAATTATGTTCTGCATATTCGATTTAGTTATTTAGTTCAAAAATTTGATCAAAATATTGATATTTTGCTTTCATTGCACAATATTATAATTATTTATAGAACAAAGATATTTTCATAGGCTCGTTATTTTTCTCAATGATTAGTAATGAGTTTCCATTAGATTCAAATTTTGATAGATTTTCTTAAAAGATTATAAGTCTTATCAAAATTAATTTTGAGTTCAATTGCAAGCTCCCACGTTCCCTATTGTACAATGTCAGAAATTCAAATGTTGAATACGATATGACAGGAGATAATATATCAAAATGTCTGGAACTCATCAGTCAGTGAAATATTTACAAATTCTTTTATATAAAATACTAAACATGGATGAAAATACTGTTGAATAATCATATGTTTTTATTTTACATTTCTGAACATAATCGAAATTTCTGGACAGAAAATTTTTTAGTTCAAATAAAAGATTGTGTTATCTCTTATAATTATCAAAAAATATAAAAACTCTGCTTTTGTTATGAGGATTTAATGAAGAATAATATAATTTGCTTATAGATTATATAGCATAGGAATGAGCAAAATCGTTTAATTTTAAACTTTTTTTTTATCCAACTAAATCCTATTCTCTTTAGAACACATGAAACATTAAATTAGTTGTGAAAGATATGAAATGATTCAGAATTTTTTTGGCAAAATAATCATTAGTAAAACCGATATACATTTCAAGTTAGTTACGATAGAAAATTTTACCATTACTTATCTATTGATAAGTGTTAAAACAGTTCATTCAAAAAAATATTATTACAATACTTAATTTAATTCATAAACTCGATTATCCAAAAAGTTTTTCTCAGAATTCAAAGAATTTCTGATCATAAATAGAATAAAACAGAATAATAAACTGCTAATTGAAAGAAACATAAGTTCAAAAATAATGAAAATAAATGAATGATTCTCAATATAAGTGCCCAAAATGAAAGGCAAGACTAGGCTTAAAGAGCCTGCAGAAAAAGT
The DNA here is from genome assembly GCA_034694065.1 of Camisia spinifer. Taxonomy (NCBI): domain Eukaryota; kingdom Metazoa; phylum Arthropoda; class Arachnida; order Sarcoptiformes; family Camisiidae; genus Camisia; species Camisia spinifer. Next base: position 7,617 of record JAQFXV010001505.1, on the reverse strand, counting down.
TAGTATTGTCCCTATTCTATCAGTGATTCCAATATATTGCCGAATAAAAGCAAAGATCGCTGGAAACATAGCAGAGAAACCGAAACCTATCATTACATTCGCTGTCCATAAAACTGTGATAGAGTTTTGTGCAAATATGAGAACAATAATAGCTATGATTGAAATGAGTAAATGGTATGAAATCATGTGTTGTGGTCTTATTTTTATAGCTATGAAAACACTGATCGCACGTCCGACAGTAAAAGAAGTAGCTTTTGCTGATATGACTTCAGCCGCTTTAGTAGCAGTCAATTGAAGTGAAGAGTATTGATAGTAAGTCGAGTCAAACTGCAAGAAAGTCATCTCCGATGCGTTATAGGTCGCCAACCATATGGAAAACAAAATTATCATTAGCTTTCTTGTACTTTCTTTTCTGTCGAAAAGTTTTCTTTCAAATTGATTATTATTTTCTTCAAGTGTTTCTTTTGGTTCAGATATTTTGTATTTTTTGATGAAAAACATTATTGCCAAAAGTAGCGGAACTTAAATAGAAATAAATTTATTAATGACTTTATATTATTTTTTATGGTCTTGTGTAGGACAGCAATGTGATTAACCGGCAAACTGAAAAATTGTGCAAAACTTTATCAACATTTTGAAAAAAATTCTGGCAAAAATTAACAAAACTAGTTTTTTGACGAAATATTTTATAAATTATTTTTCTTCGAGCAGGAATCTGACCTTTAATCGTAATTAGCAGAATTGTAATAGCAGCCTCTCAAACTTTTACTGAGTATCATATGATTTACCAAATAATTGACAAAGTTAAGGTTGAGTTTTGCACTTTTTACAAAATTGTCAAGCTTTGATTTAATGCAGTTTTGCAAAAATTTCGTCAGAATGCTGGAAAAGGATTATCATTTTGCTTGTTTGCCACATTGCCCTTCAAAAAGGCCGTTTTCATACACTACTTATTACAAGTCATTAGTATTGAGCCACTTATGAAATATGGAGTTTTTAGTTTAGATCTTCTATCAATTTCTTCGAAATTTGATGTTTTATTACCTGTTTTCGATAAAGAAGTAGTATTTTCTGTTACATTTAGATAATTTTTATGTTCACCTGTTAGATATGGTTTTGTTAGAAGAGCAGAAAAAGCGATTCCGATTCCGAACATAAATTGCAAGAGTTGTAGAATCGGTGCACTCTTTTGTTTCCACATTTCTATTATCCAAACATTGTTAATAGTATTCAAAACGCCTGCACCCAAACCAACAAAAAATGCACATAAATATAAAGTCCATAAATAAGGCGAATGTGGTATTAATGTCGATGATATGCTCATTAAAGATAGAAAAACAATTACAATGATTTGTCGGTTGAGATATTTGTATAGAAACCCGACTATATTGATAGTATTGTTGATAATAATTTTGAAATATTTAAGTATTTAAGACAAAAAAATTATTCAATTTTTTAAATTTTTACTTACAAAGTGAGCCAATCAGTAATCCTATTGTGACGAACGTTGAGAATAATGATATTAATTTTGTTGAAGTTTTGAGTATATGTTTCATATCAACCAATACAAGACCAAACATTGAAATTGCGATTCCCTTAAGAATAGAAACAAAATATATTTAAATTATGAAATGATTGCGAATAAATTGGTTATTGGACTCATTTACAAATGCCGTGTTATTTAAGCACAATATTATTGTATAAATATATTTCTCCCAATTATTCCTATCCATAGTTTTTTTTGCCTTCTTAGAAGAAAAGTTATTTAAAAACTTGTTTAACAATGTTCAATAATCGAAATTGATGTCAAAAAATAACTGTTTCATAAAAGCATATTTCAATGATGAGTTTCAACACAAAACACTTGAGACTATCACACAACTAATCTTGAAAACTGCGATCCAAAATGTTGATCCTTTTCATAGTTTTGAATGTATTACAAGGTTTGAAAAAATTTGAATGTCACTTTAACTTTTTTGTAACCCATAATTTCTTAAACATTTCTAATTGCAATCTATGGGGAAATATTATGGATATTCAATATTTGAGAAAAATTAATTATTGAGTTTGAATAAAATTTTGACAGAAATTATTGACAAATTGTGTGAGAATTTTAAAATATACAGTATTTTATCAACTCTTGTGCTTCAATCGATATAAACTGATGCATAAAGGATTTTGCATATATCTGAACCGGTTTTCGCTCACACTTATGTTTGAAATTGTATGTTTTAAGTTTGAATGAATGAGTGAATCCTTAAGTAAATTTTAAGGATTCACTCATTCATTCAAACTTAAAACATTATACAGTTTCAAACATAAGTGTGAGCGAAAACTGGTTCAGATATATACTTTTTTGCATTACTTTTTCTATTCATTTCTATTGAAAAAACATGTTATACATGAAAGTATATATCCTAAGTTCGTTCTTATTTTTGGAATTCACTGTACAGCATATGAGTATTTTTTATATAATATGAGGCTATGATGAGCGCTTTGAGCTCGAAGTCATAATAAGTAGATCGAGTATAATTAAAAAGTTCGATAAGATTATTTGAATGGATATATTTGAAAAACAAAAGATTATGAAGGCATGAACATTGAGAGAATTCATGTAATTTATAGGTCACTCTTTTATTAAAAACCAGAAAGATAATTTTTTATCTTGTATTTATCAGAACACTCTACCTTAGCTTAATCACTTCAGTTAACAAGTGTACTTTTTAGCTGTAGCTTTGCATAGAAGCGCAACACCATATTAAGAGATATTCTTCGTTAATTAATTCAATGTGAGTAATAGTTGAATTAATAATTGAGGTAACACAAAAAGTTTAAACAAAGTATTTCAATATATATCGCTTTTGAAAAAGTGTTTTATTCTAATTAAAGAGTGGAGTTAACTCAAAGCGAAGGAAGACTTGAAATAATACTCAGTATGCACTCAAATTTATTTATTCTAAACAATATCCAGGTAATAACTAATGATAACTATTATTTTAATACCAGGAAACTTGGATCAATAGAATAAAACCAAAGAAATCAAAATAACTATGAGCTTGATAACTCCTCTAAAAATCTCATCTTTCAAATTCGTTTTATATAGTAGAGAAGAAGATTTATAAAGATTACTAATCAATTCAAAATTTCTAATAAATTGCAAATAAATTTATAAAATTTCGTACATGCAAATCTAGAAGTAAGTTATCATCCATTAAATTAATTGGATAAAATTTTTATAATTTTTTCATAAATTTATTATTTGTTATGATTTAACTTAAATTAATTTTCATTCTGTAAAATATGCACAGAATATTATCCAGTTAACTGAAAGCGAAAGTTTTACTTTATAAATAATCTATATTATTTAAATTGTTGAATTGTAAAGAAAATTTAGATAAAATAATTATATAATGATTAGTATAAAAGAGCTTAAGAAATATCAAAGATATCATCAAAATGTCGCATGAAAATTATATCGTGAAAAACATTTCATAAAAATTCATACCTCTAAAAAACTATAGGAATTTCACATTTTCTGTTAAACCATCTGAGAATTTCCGAATATTAAAAAAATAACAAATTGGATAATTCGTAATTTTTGAAATAATTCCTGATTTTTAGATGTTTATTACGAAGTCATCAATTTTTGATGAATATGACATTTAATCAGAAGTAAACCATTGTGAAATTTCTCAAATTTTCAAATTAAATCAAATAAACGTATTTAAATTTTTATCTACCAAATCATGTGATGTTTGTTGCAGGCAATATCATATATACTAGGATTTGATCTTTGACGATTGATTAACGTGAGATTTAACTTGGTTGTTTTCGATTGTAACAAAATTAACGATTTCATAGAACATTGAATAAAATTTATCACATGTTAAGACAAATTTATATTTGGAAATAAATCCATTAATATCAATATCAAGGTTATTTAGAATAAAATTTATACATTATCCGGGTTATGCATTAGTGAAAACGATATCAAAATTTTAATCGCGTTAATCAATTTTTTGTTCCATTGCCTCCACTTCGAGAATTTCCTGTTAATCTTTTCCAAAAATTATCTCTATTATCATTATTTTGAACAATAAATTCTCCAACTCGACCTCCACCACAACGTCGTTGAGTAAAATATGAATTGTAACTACCCCCACCTCCTCCTCCTCCTCCTAATCCACCAGCTCCACCTCCACCTCTTGAAATTCCGCCTCCTCCACCTCCTCCTCCTAATCCACCAGCTCCACCTCCACCTCCTGAAATTCCGCCTCCTCCACCTCCTCCTCCGTAAAATGAATCACACCCACCGGCTCCTCCATTCTGTCCAATTCCATTTCCACCATTATTTATATGTACGAAATTCACACCATCATCTCTAATGAACATACATTCACGTTGTCCATTATGTTGAGAATAAATCTTTTGATTTTGATATGCACAAAAGTTAGAATTACCCCTCAAGTCATTGTGATTGCAACAATTATCAGTAATTTTATTTTGATCATTAGAATTTCTTTGAGTATTATTCATTATATGAATACGACCTGACCTGTTAGTTGATTCCAAAGAAAAATTCTCAATAATTTTTCAGTTTAAGAAAAGACAATCAAATTAAACTCAGGGTTCACATGTCACAATACTAAGGAATCTGACCTTGAGATTTGATCTTAAGATTTAATCTTTGACAACAATTAATAAAAATTTAAATATTAAAATTTAGTATTTTTTGAAATTAATTATTTTTGACTAGTTTGAAAATTTTGTAATAATTTCTCATTGAAATATATTTACAAATATTCAAGAATTAATTCCTAGGTAAATATATGTCAGAAGGACAAAAATAATAACATGTTTCCACTCAAATAAGGACTAGATTATGTCTGAATTTTTTCATTGTTTACTAAGCCGGCCCAAGTTGCTTTGCAACTCCAAATCAAAGAATATCAGTCCGCTATTAAAGGTTTTCTCTCAATCAATCTCTTTTCTAATTTTTCTATAGCCCACTCATTAACAATCTCTCAAAAATATTCCCTTTTAACCCATTGTTACCCTTTTTATAAGAATTTTTCTACATGTATTTTAATGAAAACTTTTTTCAAAAATTTTAAACTAGTGAAAAATAATTAATTTCGAAAATTTTAAATTTTTTACATTGTTGTCAAAGATTAAATCTTAAGATCAAATCTCAAGGTCAGATTCCTTAGTATGTGCATGTGAACACTGGTCAAGGGCGCAGACTAGGCTAAAAATAAAAAACCCTGAGTTTACAAAAATTTGAATAAGAATACCTTTCATAAATTTTTCAAACGAATAATTGTTGAAATGGAACTATTTATTTTCCCGTTTATTAATGATTATTTGAACAGCTTTTCCTTCCCAATAAAATCTATTAAAATTGGAAAAAATCAATGACAATTCTGAATAAACTTTTATCAATATGACAATTTTAATAATAAAAACAAATGAAAATTTGAAAACAGATTTTACATTTTTCGCTTCTGGTCTGTATGAGCTATTGAGAACTTTAATTTTTTTGCAAAATTTTCAAAAGTAAATTTTCATACCTGAATAGAGTGATTTTGAAGATCGTTTAATTGAAGCAAACAATGAAAAAGAGTCTTTCTTATATACAACTTATTTTACAAATGACTCAATTCTTTGATATCCTTTGTTGACAATAACAAGTATATTAAAATATAAAAAATAATAGAATGAAGGATTATATATTTAGATAATTACGACAAAGAGAAATGTAAAGTTTATGAACTCTTTATTCGATATAAGTTATCTCGAAGATAAAAATACAGTACACTTTCAAAAATATAACATAATTTATTATATTTTAAATATACTATAAGTTTTGAAACATATTTCAATTAAATATAAATAATATTGAAATTCACATGGAAAAATTTGTATGATCCAGTTATCAATTAGAAAAATAATTCATTCTTATTTATCGATCTACAGTATATATACAAAAAAATCTTGAGTTTTATTCACGAACAAAATGCTTTGTTTGCCACCATCATTGTTATTTGTTAAGTGATAAATTTTTCTTAGAACTAATCAAGAATATAATCTATCACGCAATTTTCTGGGAATAATTTAATCTCGGTCATTGATCAAACATTGAAATTCACTTACATTATTTACAAATAATTCGATAATCTTAACAAGTTAATGCTTTATAGAAGGCATCAACTGTCGTTTTTCAAATAATCTTCACAATTAATCTGCTTTGCTAAAAAATATGTTGAAAAACACCATAATCATTTTGTTAAACTCATAAAACTTATTTGAATAAACTCGGAAAAATAGAATTTATCAACAAAATAAGAAGAATTGAGACAACAAAAATAGACATTAGTACTCATGGTATTATGGTCATATTTTAAATATTATTGTGGAAATTATATTATATTTTTCCCAATAACTCCCGAGCATAATTGGAAAATCGGTACTTGATAAATCTGAAAGCTCTATTAAATTCTTAAAGGCACGCTAGAATGCTCCGGTTAAATAAATGAATGCTTTTTAGGTTTTATTAAGGGTTATAATTTCGATAAATTTTCATTTAGATATTTTCTGGATTTTTTATATTTGCTGCAGTGTAAACGAAACTATAATGAAGCTAATTCTGAAGGTTTATACTATTTTGAAACATTTAACAGCCGGTTGCTATTCTTTCAAACAAATCTCAATATGCATAATATAAGAAATCGTGATGAATTTATTTTTGGAAGCATAACAACCATATTTGTTTATTGTTACAAATAGAATATCCCTGGATTATTCAAAAGGTGACTTTAGATGGAAATTTTATTCAAATGAGAAATCAGGATTGAATTTATTTAATTTGCTGAAATTTATTCATATTGAAAATCGAAGTACATTTTATCAAAGTTTTGAAAACATTTTGAAAATTAAAAACTATAAACTATCAACATTCTGTCAAAATTTGATCATTGAATAACATTTAAATCAATAAAACTCAAATTTAAACATTTTAGATTCATTTTTTAAAGATAACTATACTGATAGAAGAATGATGGTACATTTTCAATCAGAGTGAAACTCAATGTTAATTTTATATGAAATTTCAAACTCCACCACCACCTCCTCCACCTCCTTTCCCGCCATTGCCACCTTTACCACCTTTAAATATTATTGTGATGAAACAGTCTTTCATAATTAACTTTCTTTCTTTCTTTCTTTCTTCTTTAGATCAATTTGATATAAGTTTAGAAACAGAGTAAGTAGTTTTGACTCATATGAATTTCTCTACTTCATCAAAATGATGAGCTCTTTTGAGAGTGACATTGAATTATATACTGAGTTCACATTTCTATCTAAAATAAATATCTAAAGACTTATGTAGTGTTATCAATAAGAAAGTTAGTTAAAAAATCGGCAGTTTAAAGAAGCGAAATATTATCTTATCAGTAGGATTATAATGCTAGTGAATATAATGAACTCAATGAATTTTTATTATGTAACACAGATAATATTAAAGGGTTTTACATCACATGTTATGATTTCGAAAAACTAGGTATATACAGGGTGACCACCTCTCTCGGAACGTCCAGGAGAATCCCGGAATGGGGGCTG
>JAQFXV010001504.1:0-13258 GCA_034694065.1 Camisia spinifer | reverse complement strand
TTATATTTTCTTTTAAATTTCTTTTTGGAAAATTTGTTATTAAATCAAAATCATTCATATTATAGCCTTTTGATGATAAATATAAAAACAAAGCCTATGTATTGAATAATAATAATTAAAATTAGAATCATTTTTTTCATTTAAAAAATTTGTAATAATTAATAAAATAGACAATAAATCTTACCTTTAATTGTGATTCTGAAGTAAATGATAAATTTTCTCGATTTCCATCAGGATATCTGATCACAAATTGGAATTTATTTCCATTTTCTGGCCCTAAATATAGTCTCCAGTCTTCAGTTGTGTTGACCTTCTCTTCAATTGAATTACTATTAGATTGAGTACAAGTCGATAAAACACCTGATTCTCTAGTAGTTTTAAAAGATTCTGTTTTTAAACTCGTTCTAATTTGAGCTTCATTTGAACTATTCTTCATTTCTTCATTATCTGATTCAAATGTTTCCAAATCACTGTCATCGACGTCATTAGTCAACAGATTGTTAGTAATGTTGTGTTCACTCTTTCCCGACTCATGTAAAGAGGCAGCGATTGCGGCCTTCATTTGCATTTCTTCACTTTCATCATAAAGTGTCTGCTAAAGAATTGAAATCAAGTTTAAAACAAAAGTTTCAGTTGAAATCCTTTAATTTTGTGAACCTTTTCCGCAGTTGACTTTTTCAAAAAATCTAAATTATCTAAACTGTTGGCATTTGTGCCGGAAGGAGACGGATAATCGTGTAAAAATTCAGTCACTAAATCACAGAATGAAACCGGATCTATGGCTGTCCAGCAGCGCATCTTTTCTCCTAAACATCAAATTATTAAATAAATTACAATAAGAGTATATTTAAAAGCTATTACCAGTTCTGGGATCAAGTATTGCGACATAAGGAAAGTCTACGACGTTATAGAACTGCATAAATCGTTGGCCTTCATTATTGTCGTGATAAGTCTGCAATTAATACTAATTATTAAGATTTGACACAAATATAATACAGTAAATAAGAGAATGATGTAATACCTGCCAGAATACAAAATGTTCACTTATTATACTTTTAACGGCAGGATTACTCCAAACGTCACGATTCAAGACTTGACACGAAAATTCCTGATGATTTTGTATATTAACCATAAGCCACTTATTAAGTCTCTGTCCTTCATCTTTTGCCTTTTTATTTTAAACAATAATCATTTTTTATTAATTCAAGCAAAATAAATTAATTAATTAAAAACTTACGATTTCAAGAGTTCCGCGACATATGAGGTCTAGAGGCGGACGAAAGAGATCTTCGAGTGTACGTCTCTTTGTGGCAGTGGCTGAATGACTACCATTTGCTTCTCTAACCATTTGCTGTTCGTGCCATCCTTTCAATCAAACAATTAATAAGTTATAAAATTAAAGTATAAATAAACAAAAGTTACAAAACTTCGAGACTTAATTTCGTTAGTTTTTTGGTTTAACTTAATATCCTTTGATTCCAATAAAATTTGATTTTTAAAACATGACATTTTAGGCAAAGAAATTGAAATTTGTTTAATAAATATTTAATGTTCATAATTGAAAGTTTTCTAAAATCCCGATTCGATAAAAAATGTTTGAAAATATGCTTGAAATGTAAATAAATGTGAAAATGTGATGACTCACTGGCTTCCTGTTCAAAGTCTCGAAAGGCATCAAAGACTGAATTAGAATTGGGTCGACGTAAATGATTATTACTATAAGAGGCAGACGGAAAGTCTTCCACCAAAACTTGACGTACGGGAGGTATTGGCGGACGAATACCATCATCGCTAATAATTATTTCAAACAATTATCAGTAAATTCAAAAATAGCTTATAAGTGAAGACATACTCTGTTTGAGAACTCAAACGATTATTTGGTGTGAGGTTTGAAGTGTTGGAAACATTACTTGAATTATTGACATTAGTATTAATATTAGTATTAATTGAATCAATGGTTGCATCGTTTGCGTCGACAAACATATTAACAGCTAATTCAATATTCCAATTACAGGCCTCTAATGCTATTCTAGCCGTCGATTGATTTGAACCTTAAATTCAAGTAAATTATAATAACAATAAAGTTAATGAGAATAATGAGAATACCCGTAACACTAGAGAACTGTTCAATCGCTGCCTCCATTTCAATGTTTGACAATTCATTTGATTCATTTGTAGCCATTAGTTGTAATAATTATTATTACTATTATTTAATATTTAATTTAACACTTATTTATTTATATCCTTTTGTTCACAACAATAATATTCAACACTATTATTGATAGTTGAAGTCAAACAATACTAAAGATATTGTCTTTTTATGGGCTCTTTATTTATGAACAAATCAGACAAATAAGCGCTAAATTTAAACAAAAGTCATTTCAATGCGTCAGCAGTTTTCGTAATCTAACTTTTTTTTAACGTTTTTCAGATAACAAATCAAGTGATTGTGAGTCAACATAAAAGTATTTATAACTTGAGTTATCATTAATGCTAAATACAAACTGATTTTTATTCAAATTAATCGATAATTGTATTAAACCTTCAAGTTTTCACTTTATATGAAATAAAGTTATAGAAAGTTATGTTAATCAAAGATTTTTAATATAGAATAACTTAATGTCGATTTGAATTAATAATTTTAAACTAATTCATGCAAAAAAATACAGAATAATATCGATAAATCACAGAATCGATATATTGAACGATTAATTCCAATTATTTGATTGAAATCAACTTAAAATCTCTCAAATGTATTGATTTTGATGTAGAATTTGAGTTTATCTAAACTTTTTAAAGGAGATAATTGTGAAAGAAAGTCAAACTTTGAAATATATTGAGGCATCGAATCAATAAATTATTCCTGCGACGAAATTAAAATGAATTCAATTTTTAAATTGAAAATATTGATTATTTAATTAATATCTCAAATTATTTAAGCGAAAGTGTGTGCAAAAGACTGAAACCCAATCGTAAACCTTATCGTTAGGCATAAAAAATTAAAAGACTTGCACTGATTGTATGTTAACATTCCTGATAGCTATTATCAAACTTTTTTAACCGAAGATACATTCAGTTATCCATATAATTCATAACAACTAAATCTGTAAATGGTTTACGTTTCATGAATTTCTCTCAAATAAATTATTGAACAAATTATTCATCGATGACTTTAAACGGAGTTACAGTACAGTACAGTATAATTAATAGTAAGTCTATTGAAATTTAATTAATTTCTTCCAATTCCTATAATGTTTTATTCCTATAATGCATAAAAAGATCAAAGTTTTTACACTCTTTTAAAAGAGTAGACATATTAATGTTGACTTTGATTAACTTACTTTAACTTAGTATTAATTGACTCCTAATATAATATACTCCTGTAATAACTCCTAAGTTATCATATCTAATATTACATAACAAATAACAATAATATCAATTTCCTGACACTTAACAAAGTGTAGACTATATTGAACTGACTTAACAAAAGCCATATTGAAAATTGTCTTATCTTTATAACTCTTTAAAATATAATTTAATTTATATTAATATGGAATAGAAATAGGAATAACTAAAAATAATATTCAATGTAAGGTTTAGTTTGAATTTAGCGCTAATATTATCCATAAACTTAAGTAAATGAATAAGAAAATCTTCAAACGTAGCTAAGCTAATGGACGTATTTGATTTAGAACCGTATAGTTATCGTATTGATACACGAGTAACGTTAAGTAAATGCGTGAGCTATGTTTGGGGATTTTGCTACTCAAATATAAAGCAATTGAGTTCGAAATGCTGTTGTCAAGCATTAGTTATATAAAAAGGTGAGAGTTTTAAGTTTGGACTAAAGAAGTAATGCAACCTCACGGCTATATTATAAACTCAATACTAAAACTGGGGAAAATGTTTCTAACTTTGAGCACTTGTCGCGACCTTCAGTCCAAACTAAAAATTGTTCACATTTTTGTTATCTCTAAATTATTAAATAAACTTAAATGTCAATAAAATAAATATTTTATCATAAACTGAAATGTGATATAAAACATATCTGATATGTATTTAAATAAATCGTTTATATATTAAATAATATAAATATTAGATGACGTTTAGATGTATTGAATGTTTTGATAAATGTTAATCAACTTATAATGCAGTCAATGATTGCTTCTCAACAACAGTTAATCCGAAGAAATATTAACAATAATAATAATATCACTATTAATAGCATTAATAATAGTCAGAATCGAAATAATAGTATCAATAAATCGAATAATTTATCATCTGATGAATGGATTGATTCAAACATCAGTTCAAACATTCCATTAAGAGATGAGACAAATAATAGTCCACAACAATCGAGTCAATCAACTTCTGGAGTAATAAATGTTGAAACAAATCAAACAATTGTTAATGATTTAAGTAATAGTGATATTAAAAGAAGTGTCGATAAAAGTCAAGTGAAGAAAAGGCGTCCGAACTCTTCGTGGCTTAATTTGTTGAGTCCTTCATATAAGACAAGACATGAAGAATTCAAACGTTTATTTTCTAATTTAGTTCCTAATAATGAAAGACTAGTTGTCGACTATTCCTGTGCTCTTCAGAAAGAAATTTTAGTCCAGGGAAGACTTTATTTGTCACTCAATTACATCGCATTTTATGCTAATATTTTCAAATGGGAGACAAGTCTTGTCCGTTTCATTCATTAAACTTTATTTAAATATTAAAACTTATGCTTAACTTATTATTAATTTAATTATTATTCAATTTCAGGTCATTAAGTGTCGAGACATCACATCATTGAGTAAAGCGAATACCGCTCGAGTTATACCAAATGCTATTCAAGTGATCACTACTTCTGGAGATAAATATGTTTTTACGTCATTCGCTGCTCGAGATAAGACTCATGTCATGCTATTCAGGATATGGCAAAACGCACTCTTAGATCAACCGATGAGTAGTACAGAGTTATGGCAATGGGTTCACTATAGCTATGGAGAAGATTTAGGGCTCACTTCTGAAGACGACGAAGAGTATTATAGCGATAATATTACTAATAATTTATCAACAATTGCTTCACAAGATGTTGGCGGTCAAGAAAATTCTGATTCGTGTAATTTAAGTGTTCACGACTTCAGTACAGAAACAGAAGTATATGAGGACTGTTTGGACCAAATAGTGATATCTTCTCAATGCAAGTGTGCCTCACATGAGGGAAAACTTATTCTAAACGTTACATTTCCTGTTAATATTGATCGCGCTTTTGAAATGATATTCACTGATAACAAATTTATCCATAATTTGCATAAATCGCGTCGAACTTATGATCTCTGCGTAACTCAATGGGAAGACTCATTGGAAGTAAATGAAAAAGTTCGACAATTAAATTATACGATAGCTCTAAATCACGCTCTAGTCAAGTCCGCGCGAACTATTGAAACACAACGACTTCTTAAAGACTCCATTCCTGGCAGTGTTTATATGATTAGATCAGAAGCCGTTAATGAAGGTGTGCCCTATTGTGACACATTTTCAGTATATTCTCAGTGGTGTCTCACTCAGGATTCAGCAAATATTACTCGTCTTAAAGTACACGCAAATGTTTATTATAAGAAGAATATATGGGGTTTGGGTTTAATGAAACCAATGATTGAAAAAAGTTCAATTCAAGGCATAACTGACTTTTGTAATGATCTCTCTAATGAATTACCGCATTGGATAGAAATGGAACGCAATTTAGGAATTGTTACAGGTATTAAAGACCTGAAAATGAATGCCAAAAATATGGATTCTGTTTCTGATATTTCATCAATTGATGAGACGCTTATTCATGATGTCGTCGATATGTCCGAAAGGCGTATAATTGGCTCTACAATTGACTCAACAAATAAAAATCCAATTTTTACTAATATTTTTAACTTACAACCAAACGATGCATTCCTTTTAAAGCTTATTTTATTCATTTTAATATTCATTTTCATTCTTAATATAATGGTATTTTTCCGTCTTTGGCAAATGGAGTCAAAATTCAAAGACATTAATACTATATCTTTTGCCACTTCACAAATTCCCGATAATGCGATTCAATGGAAAGAATTTATTGATAAAGCAATCAAAATGATTAAAGGAATTGAAACAAATTTACTTCAATTAAAGAATAGTATGAAAGATGAGTTATAAACATTTTAAACATTTTTCTCTCTTTTACTGAGAATTATTTTCTCTCTTAATTAATTTATGTATTAATAATGCTATCAAAACTTCGAGAATTAGTTTTAACCATTAGTTTGTTTTGTTTCGCTTTCAAAATATAATCAAAATGAAAACATTTAAAAGCTAAACATAACTACTTTTAGTATAAGTCTTGTTCTAAAAATACACATTTCTAATAATGTTATGAAAAGTTTAAGTATCGGTTGTTGACTGTCTGACAATCACTAATTTGACATATTTTTCAAGAGGAATCTTAGCTTATTATTAGGTCTTATATTGTGTGTTAAGTTTAAATGATGTTCAAGTTTTTGATTTATCAATAAACTAATCAAACGATTCGATTAATAAGTGTAAGACTTATCAATCTTCTTAGCTTTTAGAACTTTGAATTTTTCTCTAATGATGAGTCGAAACAGTTTTATTTCTTTTAGTGATAATTAAGAAAATCAAAGGAAATAGTTTTTCTTTTTTTGTAATTTTGAAGCGAAAAAATTGAAATACTTAGTGGAAGGGGAAATGAAACCATTGTTCAAATAAATAAATTGAGGCTAAACTTGAAGAACTAAACTTTGTTGCAAACTTAAAAACTGTAGTTTCTATAAATATTTATTGAGTGAATGATAAAAAGGGATTCAAAATAATTCATTAAACAGTTTTATAAATCATAGCGAGTTATAAATATCAGTATTAAATAAATAATTAATAAGTCAGTACAGCTGTGTATTGAATGTTATGTTAGGATTGCTCCAAAAGTGGTGCGTAAAACATGATATCCGTTGAAGTTTTACAATTAATTTAGAACTGCATTCAAAAGAATGATTTAAGTTCTAATTGACACGTTTTATATATATTTTTTGACTCATCGTATTATGACTTATTGATTGCTATCTTGTATTCAATAATTCAATGAATAAGATGAAAATCATTTCTCATTGTTCGAAATTTGTTAATCTTTTCTCATCCATACGCATAAGTCAATCAAAAGGGATTGAGTCATAACGCACAACATTTAATAAATAGCTATTAAAGTGTTTATATATTGGAAAACTTCGGCAAAAAGTTTTAACTATTCAATATTCTTCGCTCATATCAAAAGTTTTCATTCTAATAAATTATAGCTTCAATTCTTCAAAATTCAAGATAATTAAGATTCCTCTTCAAAAATATGTTATTTGTTTGAATCTATCAAAAAAAAGATGTGTTTACGACTCATCACTATATAAGATGTGTTTTCCTTCCGTTTAAGCTATAAATTCTTTATTCATTATTAACTGATTTATTGCTATTTTGTTTATTTAAAATCATGTTTATTAATGGTATTGTTTTAGTAAATTTCGAAATATTCAACTAAATATAATTTGTGATAATAGATAATATTATGTTTAATTATTGAAAAGTTTGCAATATTATAGTTATAGATCTCAACTTATTTTTATTATCAATTTTTAGTAACTTTTTTATAATTTGTATTTAATTTAAAAATTTGAATAATTATTTCAACTGAATATTTGTGTGATTTTTCTCAAAATTGAACGATTGATAAATTCAAATCTAATATAATGTCAAATGAGTTCTCAGCGAATAATTTAATTAATATATCAAATGTTAGTCAACAGCCGAACTCGCTTTTTATAATTCTTTTTGACTGACTATACAAATGGTTGCTTATAATTGATGGTCAAATATAATAATGTAATTATTTAAAAGTTTAGTGAAATGATTACGAGTTATTAGTAATAAAAAATGAGAATAAAAACGAGTCATTTTTGTTAAAATGTGATAAAAGCTATCCTATAATAATTGATATTTAATTTAGTTTCAAATTTATTTTTTACGTTTTGTCAATTGTTTGAATAGTTAAATATTTATTTTTCAAAATAAAATTGTATTTGTGGTGATTTGAGTGCAATTAAAAATGATAAATCATGAATCTATTCTAGTTTTAATGGTTTCAAAAATAATTATACAAAAATTGAATGAATGCTTGAGTTTTGCTTTAGAATTTTCTATTAGAAGATTCCAATTGTTTTTATGCTTTATTTGATCACTTTTTATAGTTATTGTATAATTGATATATGATTTGCTCTGCAATAACAAAAAATAGTTGACATTCATTATAGCTTATTGAACAACAATAAATAAATTAATGAGATTTGATTAGATTAAAAAATATAAAATATTATTATATGTGAAAATTACGTTTACATTGAATCGAATTTTTAAAATGCATTTCTGAACTGCTTTTGTGAATACTTTAATGATTTCAAAATGTTATTCAATGTTTATTTTACTATTAAATTCTTGAATTCACTTTCTTTTGATTCAAATCCAAATTACGAATTCTTGTAAGATATAATTGTGAATCAAATCATTAACAAGAATAAGGCTTTGCTAAAAGTTTCATAAATGAGACCGCATTTCTATAATAGTTTAGTCAACTTATTATAGTCGAGACATCATTTTCAAAGTTCAATTCAATATAACGTTTTTCAAAAATTCATTTTTGAGACAAGCAATAGTGGTGGACACATACCATACACTCTAAATATAATTACCATGCTCAATTCTCTTACCCCGACCAAATGGGTCTAACAAAATAAACTATCATTCAATGCATTTTATCATAAAAGAGCGTGAATTTGTCTTTTTTCAATTTAAATGCGAAAAATTCGGTTAAATTATAAAAAAAAACTTATTGGTGAACAATTTGAAAGAATAAAAGTTATAATATGATGAATGAGCGACAGAAGATAATTGTGACACTGATTTACAGAACTTTTTTTATTTAATTAAAAAAAAATAAAAAGTTCTGCATTGATTCAAATCTCATCCAAATTCCTGATTAATTTTCAAATGCTATACTTTTATAATTGAGAAAATAAGACTTATTCAGTGTTAAGAACTCTGAAATAGAATGGATAGCATTGAAAAATAAGTTATAGTTCGAGTTGAATCGAGAGATTGCGTTAATGTGAAGAAAATTGTTGTTATTATGCAATAGAACAGACATCTCAACCAAATTATGGTTACAATACAGGGGAATACTCTGTATTGAGTGTAATCATTGTATACTAATATCACTTTTCGTAATCATTGTTAATACCCTAGTTCTGCAATATTAGAGCTTTTTATGTGACACATATTTTTGTGGCTAAATCTTATCAATTAGTTTTGCAGAACATAAGAAACTTTTTCAAAATTATGATGGGTTTTATCCCATGTGAGGAACAAAAGTAAATATTCAAAAAATATTAGTTAAGGATTAAGAACCAAATCAATATGTTTCGGAAGTTCGTGACTATTAAACGCCCATATTTTGAATAATTTTGAACAGCACTCGAATAACACGATTGTTTTCTTAAACCTCAAAAAGAGTCGAAATACTTGATGGCTTGATTCCAATATGTGAGATGTTATGCATCAAACGCTGTACGACATAAGTTTCTAATTATAGCTTAATTTAGTTAGAAAGTGATGCACTTTATTTGAGTTGATGTTCAATATATATGCTTACGATAGGAACTAAATGTTATCGAGGAATGCATTTTGTGAGGAGTGATTCGTCGCCCATTTCCTCTCTTCTAAACCAAATATTCAATTACCATAAGTTTTGTTTTGCTGTTTATCAATATTATAAAGTTTTTTTGTCTGTTATCTTCTGTTGATTTGTTTTCTGTATTCATTTAAATCATATAATATATACCTTTATTAATATACTTAACTATATAAAAAGTTTGTATTGTTTCCTAAGTCTGTATTGAATATTGTATTAAAAAGTCTTGAAAGTAAACGATAACTGTCTGTGATTTTGTGATATTTTGAAAGTCTGTAAAAAGTTCTTAAATAGCATCTGAATTACACAATATAAATGTTATAGTTTAAAATAAAATCATTTATTAATCCACTGGAATACAAACTAAAGCCTAGTTTAATGACTTGAAATGTATGCGTAGGCGAACATATTCAACACGCGTAGGATTGAAAAGGAGTCATTCAGTGCCAAATTTGTGATCGCATTCAGGCGTTATTTAACTGTTTAATACAATACTGTATACAAGCCTTTTTGGCTCTCAAAGTATTGCATATCGTTTGTAGTATAACGCCATTAAATGTTTCGCAAATGTTAACAAAGTTTGCTTTAATTTGATTTAATTCTAAGTTAAACCGATTGCGCTCTTTTCAAACTCTGTATTTTTCTTCAAAAATCACAAAAATTATTTTGTGTTCTTAAAGTGTTGTGTTTGTATTTTTTTTAACAAATACAACTTTTCAAAGTTATCAAGAATTCAAATCAAAGGATAATTTATTTGAAATAAAAAGTGTCAAAATGGTTGTTAACGAAGCAAATAAAGGGAACCGATCTGTTCGCCCAAAACTTATGCCCAATGATAACAGGGATTCCAAAGCGGTGACAAAAGCTGAGAAAAAACATCGATTAAAACAACGGTTCGAAGTGATTAAAAAGCTCGGTCAGGGAACTTATGGCAAAGTTCAGCTCGCTATCAATAAAGAGACCGGACAAGAAGTAAGTATCAAGTGTAGGCGAACCTTAACTAAAACTATTAACTGCTTTTATCCAGTATTCACTATTTCCATAAACTTATACAATATAATGTTCAGCTATAAGTGATAGAGTCTTTTCATTTTAAAACTGCATTCAGAAATTTAACATTTTTTGCTAAAAATTAGTCATTGATCTAAAGTTAGAAAACGTAATACAAGTATTTCTAGAATTCCATTAAGTTTTAGATAACGGCATAAACGACTATAGATTTAATGAACAATTAGTGCTAAAACCTGTAACTGATGTCCTTTCGGGCACAACCTTTTGAAATCATTGTTAAACTATATTCTATTTTAAAGCCTAGAATTTTTTCAAATTAGAAAACTTTCTGATTTCAACTTATGAAAACTTTGATCAAATTTAAGAAAAAAGGTTTTCTGGTGTAAATACACCTAAAATCAAAATAAGGTTAGCTATTATTTCTGCGATTGATCTTCTAAGTTATATAACGGAATATTTTGTAATTGATATGAATATGAGTTTGATAACAGGAATTGATTATTAATATATGTATGATGTGAAGCTCAAAAATAAAAGTATGACTCAATGAGTTTGTAAAATATAATTCATAAACAATTCATTTGTCAGTTTCAGTTCAAGGCTCAACTTTTAGGCTTTTTGGCTTTTATTTTAGATCTGGTTCTTCACTATCAGCACTATTCTCACAAACATAGCTTCAAAATATAAATATTCTAATTATATGTATTAATCAATCACTATGTTCACAATGAATTTGCATTTAGATAATGCCCTTTTTTGAATATTTTAGTGATTCCTTTTACTGATAGAATTATGAGTCATTCAAGCGTTCTATTTATTCAATTATAGGTTATTCAATAATCAGTCTTTTTCTTATGCTAATTGAAAATAATGGTTGAGCAACATTAGCTTTAAATTCTTCAATTACATGAAATTACATACAGTACTTATCATAACATTTCTATAAAACTGCATTAATTCAAAGTAATGGTATGACATATTTGCAAATTCTAAAACTATTTTTATGTTTGGCTTAAATCGTAAAATGAGTTAAATAGTTAAATGCAAAGCCAACCAAAGCTAACCTTTTCGTACAGATGCTTATAATTAGTCTTACTTTTCTCAGTAATTTTCTTCACTTGAGTTAATTTTCAAGTTTATTACATAAATAAATTATATATCTAAAAGTTGCGTTATATTTAATGATTTTAAAAAAGGTTGCCATTAAAACTATCAAAAAATCAAAGGTGGAAAGTGATCAGGACCTCATTCGGATTAGAAGAGAGATTCAAATTATGTCTTCTATACAACACCCACATATAGTCCATATATTTGAAGGTATATTTGAAATTCATAATTATTTATTAAATTTCAATTAAATGGTTATTGGTTTCAAACGTGGAAAACAGTGTTCGAAAATAAAGATAAAATAGTATTAGTTATGCAATACGCGAGTGGTGGAGAAGTTTATGATTATGTGAGCTATAGAAAAGTCTTATCCGACACCGAAGCCAGACGTCTATTCAGACAGATTGCGACTGCTATTTATTATTGTCATAAGGTATGCATACTTTACTTTTTCACAACTCTCTTAAATATATCCGATAAGCACATGATTTAAAGATTCAACAAATTATTCTAATATTGAATGACATGTGTTAAGCCGATAATCGCGTTGAATAACCTCGTGTTTATAATAAACTTTCATTTCAATTTCTATCAAGGGTTTAGAAGGTTTTCAACAAATTTAACAGATTTAGCCATAGGTTATCTGATTGTGTATCTGGTGTCAAACTCAATACTCTTCCATTTTACACAAATTTATTTTGCGAAACAAAAGCTTTTCGATCTTAATTGAAGAGAAATTTATCATAATTTTATTTAAGTCTACCCTACAGTACATTAAAATGTAGTCGAAATATCGTTTCGATAACTATTGAATTCATATCAGAATGTTTGTTAAACCTTTAAATTCTAAAAATTAAATTATAATCTAAAATAAGTTTAAGTTTATGAGTTTGTTTTCTCGACTCAACTTTTTAAGCTCTTAAATCTTTCTTAACTTAATGAAATATCAGTTCATTGGTCTCAACGAAATTCAATTAATAATTTGTTTCTTCGTCTGTATCGACATTCTTATAGAGATTGCGTAAAAGAATAAAACACATATTTATTTTACTAGCAATCAGTTTAATATGTAATTCAACTATTGAGTCGATGAAGAAAAATTATATAAAGTTCTAGTCTTAGGTTTAATTATTTGAATGATTCCTTCAGTGTCCGCACAAATAAGAATTTGTCTTTTTTATCTACTTTTTTTTATGGTAATCGAAAGGCAATTTCATTGCATTCTCATGTTAAGTAACGATAAACAGTTAACCCTCTATACAAGTACTGTACACTTTTTCAATAAAAGTCAAACAAACTGATGTACAGTATCTGCAAGAAAGGCTTGCAGTTAAACTCAATAGTCATTTTGATAAGACTTGTAATCTTTTTTGAAAA
>JAQFXV010001503.1:0-13259 GCA_034694065.1 Camisia spinifer | reverse complement strand
AGCGGAAGCTCTTCCGAAGATTCTGAAGATGAAGAGGGTTCACATAAAAAGAAGAAGAAAGAAAAAGAGAAAGAAAAAGAGAAAGAAAAGCCTAAAAAAGAGAAGAAAAAGAAAGATAAGGAAAGGAAACGTAAGCCAAAGAAAGAAAAGGATGAAAACAGGCCAAAAAGACCTCAAACGGCTTTCTTCTTATGGATGAATGAAAATAGAGAAAAAATAAAGAAAGACAATCCGGGACTTTCTCTCACAGAAGTGACTAAAAAAGCAGGAGAATTATGGAAAGAGAAAGTAAAAGACAAGACTAAATGGGAACAAAAAGCTGCCGAAGCGAAGAAAAATTACGACAAAGAAATGGCTGAATATAAGGCAAACGCACCCACAGAAAAAGATTCCCAAAAGTCTTCTCCTAAAAAGAGCGACAAATCTAAGTCTGAGAGCAAAAAGTCGAAGTCGTCGCCGACGAAGAGCAGCAGTCAATTCAAAAGTAAAGAATATATAAGCGATTCCGACAGCTCTAGTAGTGATGATGGTAACAAAAAATCAAAGAAAAAACAAAATAAGAATAAATCTAAATCACCAAAAAAGAAAAAGGATAAAAGCGATGAAGAAATGAAAAGTGCTTCAGAATCAGAAGAAGTCGAATCAACGCCAGAATCTGATGAAGATTCGGATTAAATCCATTTGTCTAAATATTTGTCACTCAGTCTTAATTTTCTTTTTAAATTTATTAAACATTCTATTTGTTTCTTATGTAACACTAAAATACAAAATTCATTAAAATTATCGAACATTAAAAACAGCCAAAAATTTGGCACAAAAATTATTTTTATCATAATTTGTATTACACTTATTAATCAGTAACAAATAATTGTCACAAAATTCATTAGTTATTAATTAAATGATTCGATGAAATGAGAGAAAAAGCATTAATAAAATTGTGCAAAAATGAAATCGAAGTGTTAATAAAGTTGATGAATAACAATATACTTATACTCTAATAATTCGATTATAATTTAAAGTTCTTCAAAGAAGGCAACTCTTGCTTTAGTAGTTCCCGAACGCGTTCGTCTCAAAGTTGAGTATTTAGTTTCCCCGCGATTTACATTCTCGTCATAAATGCGATCCAAAGGCGTTAACTTATCTTCAACTTTGAGTACTTGTATCTCAGATTTCAAGTCTCGAAGTTGTTCCTGAAGGTGACGAGACTTTTCCAAATACTCTACTCTTTCTTTTTCTATTTCAAACGCCAACTTTTCAACATCAGTATCTGTTAATAAATCACATGCAGTTGAGCTTAAAATACTTGAGACGTGCGATCGATTCGAAGACTGCGTTGAGGCTGAAGTGGTGACTGTTATCGAACTTCCGTTTTGGTATGGATTATGATATGGAAAACCACTCGAAGAGGTCGACAAATTTGTTGAGTGAAACCCAAACTGATCATTAGATTCATTATTAAGTCGTAAATCATTTAAATCTCTCAAAACATTGATTCCAGAATTCGAGTAATTATCAAAATAATTATTTTCATCGTTTCGATTATCAAAAGAATTAATGCCATTCATAGCTTGACTCGGATTATAATTATGACCAATTTGTATGTTTGTTCCATTGCTCTGATTTTGATTAGAAAGTGTCGGACCTCTTAACAGATCCAATAATTTTTCTTTGGCCTGTCTTTCAGACAATTTAGCTCTAAAAAGTTCATCTCTTAGTTGTTCTGCTTCTTTAGCCCTTCTTTCGCTCTCCTCAACCATTGTGCTCGCGAGTAGTTCCGCTTCTGCAGCCTTTCTTTCCATTAACATCTTTTCTTCTTCAGTTTTAATGGCACTTATTTTAATTCTTTGAATTTCAGCTTCAGCCTCAGCTGCCTTTTGTGACAGAAGCATAGCTTCTTCTTCAGCAACTCTTGCCTTTTCAGCTAATAGTTCTGCAGTTTCTTCACTCCTACGTAAGGCCTCTTGTGCTCCGTGAGCTTCTTCTTGATATTGAAGTAGTCTTTGTTCGAGTTCTGCTCTTTCTCTTTCTGCCTCTTCTCTCAATTGTTTTTCTCGTGCATATTTAGTTCGTTCCAATTGTCGCCTTCCCTTCTCTTCTCTGGCCTGAGCTTTCATTTGTTGCAATTCCATAGAATCAGGTTTTCTCCTTCGCATAAATAGATCATGATTTCCAATACATAGATCTAATATAAGTTTATTCATTCTTGTTTTAGATGAATAGAATTGAAAGTGAGGCGAATGCGCTCTATCAACAGGTTTTATTGCAAATTTTTTATCATCATAACTAATATTTCTGATTTCACTCCAGGGAAAGCTAATCTTTGGCGTTAATTTATTATTTTTTTCATATATATTAAGTCCTAAAGCAGTCACTCCTAACCATAATTCACTTTCTTTTTTATTACTAATGGGAAAATAGTTGACTCCATACATATCTAAATCTTGAGCAATCTTAAGATATTCCATTTCCGCTTCATCTCTATTCATACCTCTGTGGTCTGCGTACCATATTTTGATCCTTTCCTCCCACATCTCAGGTGTCATTTGGTATTGATCTATAACTCTTTGTGGTAAAAGATCTTCCGCATCGGCTAACATTCCAGGTTTATAACTGGCCTCATCATAGTCTCCATACTTAGCCTGTACTGCATATGAAGCCAACAGAACACTTGCCTCCGGCGGACAGAATATATCCATATTAAGTATCGCTTGTTTTACTTGAAGAAAGAATAGGTGTTGTGTTATCTCTTGTATCAACTCTTCCGCCACATCTTCGGGAAAAAATTTGGCCAAAAATAAGAAAGACATTAACGGTTCGTTTGATGACAACTTTGAATGCTTTTTATTATGTTCTTCGTATTTATTATTAATATATGCGATGTCCTGATCGACAATCTTTTTATCCATTTTAAGCCATGCAATAAAACCTTTTGAATCAATGTATTGAAGACCAAAATATGCGACTTCTCTCAGACCTATTGTTCGCGAAACTAAATCGAAAAGATCTCGTCCTAAAGCACTCCTATCGATGTCAAACTCTAACTGTGCGTCCATTGAAGAAATCACAACTGATATACTTTTACGAGACTTTGAACTCGAATTATGCGAAAGTGTTCTCATCTTATTAAACATCATACCATTATTTTTATTTACTATTTATTAATCAATTATTATTCAATAATATTCTTAATTATTATCAATATTAAAGTCAATTTACTTTTAATTTAATAGTTATTCACATGTTTTCTTATCTTACAGTTTAGTCTTTCATTACATTAAAAGACTTTTATATGAATTCTTATCTCTATATAATATCAACAATAATAATGATTGAAATATTTTAGTAAAGATTTAAATATTTCTTATAATCATTATCTCAAGCCATATATCAATGTAATAATAATTAAACAAAATTAATATCAATATCATTGATAAACACAATTTGATTACTAATACATTTAAGACATTAATAACGCAATAATCAAAATATCATTTTTAGACCACACACATAATTCTGTGTAACGCTATTTCGAACCCTCGATAACCCCTTAAGTCTGTGTTCGGATACTTTTTGCTTACCTTTCGTTTAATTATTTGTATATAAATGTTTTGTTTGTCATTAATTCCTATTCTTCGTGTTATTCTTCATTTACATTGATATCTCGACCCCACACACATTCTGATTCAATTTTATTATTAATGTATGATTATTATGAAATATATCCAAAATTGAATACGTTTTTCATTGCCTAACATTTTAAGCATCTGATGATATATTAGTAGTGAAAATAGTTTCTGACAGGTTTCGTGTTTACAAAACTTTTATATATTTTGCAATAATATTATTCAATGTTATGGTTGAGGAAATGAAATGCCATTGACTTATGCATAAACTTTTCCAAGCTTTCAAAATTATGTCATACAGTATATTAGCATAACTTTCAGTTAGACTTAATTGTTATTATAAAGTATTGAAAGCACAGAATAACTATCTTTAAGATTAGATTTTCAGTTATTTGTTGTTTTTATAAGTTTCAAATGATAAAAATGTTTAGTTGAGAGTGTTTTAGTTCATTCATTTAAATAAATTATTAGTCTGATTATTATTAATTAACTTTAATGAGAAAGTTTTCAAGTTCTTAAACATCAAGTATTTTAAAAGATGATAAATGAAAAAATATTTCACTTATTTATTGCAAGTAAACATTTTTTAAAACAATTAAATTCACTCAAATGCATAACAAATCAAAATTGAATAAAAACAGAATTTATTTGTCAATTAGAACTTTTTCAAAAATTGAATAATGCTTTTAATTATAAACAGTATATTTAGTTGCGATCCATTCTAAGGCATAGAACGGAAATCGGGAAAACAGATAAATACATATTTTGATATCAATTGATATATTATTTAACATTTTTGAATTGTGCAGAATTACCACTTAATAATTCCCGGAATATACTTATCAATTAATGATTGGTAATAAGGAATCAAATTCTCAATAACAGGAATATCGGGTGATTTGGAATACAAATCAAATTTATTGAATTCTCTAATCCATGGAAGCATTGATAAATCTTTTTTGGAACATAGATTATAATAATCTCCTCCTTTATGCCACGGATAGAATGAATGAAATCTAATAATATATAAGCTCTCTTCAGGAAGAGTACAACTTGGATGGTTCTTAAGTACTCTATACATATACTCGTCGTGACCCCAAGACATGTTCACTTTATCCAAACCACAGTTTTCACTGTAAATGCCATTTTTGGTATTGTATTTCGGATTATTTAAATCGGGATTATCTGTGAATGTTTGCTCTTTGTATACAATACTGTCTCCATAAGCACAGCCAACAGGAAAGGTGTCGCCGACAACAGCCCATTGAGGCTCACCATAAATTGCCATCAATTTTCCCAAATCATGAATAAGACCTGTTAAATGAAACCAATCCAAGTCTGGATGTGATTCACGAATTCTTTCTGCTGTTTGAAATGCATGGACAATATTCGGTAAATCAACGTCAGGATCACTTTCATCGACTAAACTGTTGAGCTTTTCGAGCGCTTCCATTATATTGAGTTCCACTTTATTGAATTTTAGCCAATAATCCATTCTTTGCTTCACAAAGTCTACGGTTTGGTTTGTGTGCATCAGTTTATAGGTATCGAAAACTCGACGTTGAATATAGTCATCCTTTCGGAGAAAATTAACAATTAGTTAAATTAATATTTAGTAACAATTTTAAAACCTGATCCAATTTATAAACACGATATTCTTCAGCAGATTTATGTTCGGGACGGAAATGCTCCGAAGGATCTAAGATTAAAATTTGATCCGCTTCTGGTGATGACGGAGGCGATGATGTCTCCGAAGAATCCGATGTTTCCAACTCATTAACATTAATTTTCAACTCTTCAAAGAGAGTTTGATTTTTTACAAGTAAAGCCATTAAAAAAAAAGTTTAATAAAAGTTCTAATTTAAATGAAGAGTGAATTATAGAATTAGAAACAATACTTTCTATATAAAGAGTTGATCTAATAGACAATTGTCTCGTTTATCCCCTTTTTAAACTTGGAAATCGAAAGAACTTTGATTAGTGGGTGGGCTTAAGTTGCTATTCGATAAATTATATTCAATATTAAAGATAATTTAATACAAGTGAATCATAGTTAAATTCAGAATATCTGACGTATTCTATCTTTTTATCCAATGTCTTTGCGATGTCTTTGCGATATTAGCAATTGAATCTATCAAATAAGTTCACGCTTTATAAGCGTTACCTTAACTCTTAAGATATATTATTGATTAGAGATACCACTTGAGCACTGATTTCTGATTATAAAACTAATATTTTTAATACTTTTTTCCATTCTTGAACATCAATTTTAAATAAGGGTTAGTTTCAAGTTATGACCGGTTTTTCGATGATTAATAACATAATTAATTTATAATATTCTAACTTATGATAAAAGCCAATTATGTCAATGTTAGTGTAACAAAGATACAGATAGAGTTGTGTACAATACCTTTCAATTTATTAGAATAGATTTCGATGCTTTTAAAAAGAGATATCATTTGAATGAAGGTTAATTTAACTAACCAAATAATTTTGTAATAACCTTGTTACCAATATTTTTCTCATAATACTCTTGAAATTCTCCAAATGTAAAACTGAAACCTTGTAATACAAATTTTATCTTAGTTTTATGTTAAAAATTCTAATTGTAACAATTTTTTTTTGACTGTGAACTAATTCAAAAACTAGACTTATTAAATGATATTTATTTCATATTAATTAATGTTTGAACTTAATTACACATTAATTATATTAATATATTATATGAATGCATATGAGAATCAACATTTAAACGATATTTAGACAGAGACAGAGTAAAGATCAGCGGGGGATCCCATATCGCGCTATATACAGTCCCATTCGGACGAATCTTAGATAAAAGTTGCGGGAGTGGAATGGGTTGAATGATGCCCTATGCTCTGTGGTATTGGTGATGATGCCGTTAGTGGTATGGGATGGGTTCGAAACAACCATATCGGTTTGTCCCGCATAACTATCAAAACTAAAGGGAAATTCGATAAATTGAGTTCAAACTGATGGCTAATAGAAGGCAAATTTCTCGGAATTTATAGTTTATTTTATTGTCTTATCTTTTATTCAAGAGAACTCTAATTTGAACTCTAATTAAAAATGAATAGAATTGAGAAAATGTCGACAAAGAAGACAATTCAAACATTAATATAAGCGAAACTGTTGAGCAATACGAGACTGCATTAATTTTGAAGATAGATAAGATGCAGTTTAGGGATGAGACGTGTTGGAAACTTAATGCTTGGGGTACGGTATGGGGCGAGTAAATTTAAGCTTGACCATATTTGCTGAGACAGAGTATATTTATACTTTAACAATATCTAAAGAGCTTTAAAAGCTTTTGCTTCCATAGGATTGCTTTCAACATATTCAACAATTTTAATCATTAATGTCTTATCAATGATTAGAAACTTGTGAGAAGAAATTAGAGTACATGTAAACAATTACTATTATTCATTTCGTAATTATAAGTTTATTGAGTAATCATAGTATGAAGGACTTAAGCTCAATATTTTCTAGGATTCACCTGAATTCGTGACATTACTTGAGTTCACATCACTTTAAGGAAGAAAAGTAAATACGTTTAAGTAAAGAGTAAATAATTTTATTTATTATATTTTTTAAAGTAAGCCGAATTAGCGTCACTTTGATTATGATTGATAACAGAATTAGGTCCTCGTCTCAGTACCACTTTTACTTTTACCTTTAACTTATATCTTGTTTTCCTCGTTTTCATTACATTGAAAGTGAGTAATATTATAAAACAAACAAATTGCCAAAAAAACATAATTAGCTGTAGTCAACCACAAGTTTATTGAATCTATAGCTGTATAGTTCGATATCTTGAAAACTTACAATCAAATTAACTATCATTAGATTTGAGAATCTCAATGACTATAATATACCTGTAAAATATTAGGTGAATTCTTAACCTATTTGTCTGTCAAAGTCCTTGAATATAACAGACAAAAAATTTAATAAAATGGCAACTTTTTAAAGAGAATTTTTTATAAATTTTAAATAATTATTTGGATAAATAAAATAATTTGCGATATTTCAATTTGATTAATAAGAGAGAAATTCCCGATTTCATGACTACATATTTGTCAGTCTGGATCAAGTGTCCCACTAATGATTATGAACTTATGAAAAAGTATTTATTTATTTCTATCAAATGATTGCACATAAATATTATAAGATCGTATTCTATAATTTATCTCTATATGTTTTTTAAGATAAATTCTTTAAATGTACTTCAAGTTAAGAACACTTTCCCCACTATTTCTAATCAAATTTTGGTAAATATATTTGGAAAACAAATTTGACACATCATCTTATTTCAACATAACTTTTACAAAAGTCTAGTTTTGAAAAAAACTAAATTTTAAACATGAATAAGCAAGTACAGTTACTGTACTCTACCCTCTCTGAAGGTGGGATCTGTGCATTCATGTTCACACTATGGTATAATTCATTTTTATGTTTCTCCTAAATCTTAAATCTTTGTATTAATTAAAAAAAAAAGACTCATTTTTACAACTCTTGTTTGAGTTAAGATAAGATTAATTTTAAGACATTTTTAGATTAATCACAACTTATAATAAATTTTTAATTAAACTTTTGATAACAATAAGTATCCTTCAATCCAAATATGATTCAATGCCTCAATTATACACTGCAATGAACTTTTAAAAAGATTAAAATCCAAAAAACTGAACACATATTCAATTGAATGATGTTTAAATAGTTAATTTGATAGAATCTTTTAGGATATGTACAGTAGTTATTAAATTCATTTTAAATTCTAATTATTCATGCATTCAATTAGTTTTTTCAATATGTATAATAAAATTAACAACAAAATTAAAAGAGTTTTGAAAAATTGATTTATAATTTTGAGACATGATTAGTAATAATCACTTTAGAGATAATGATATAATTATTGAAATTGATATTTGAATGATAAGAATCGATATTAATGATCATTTAATTGCGAATTATATTATTTCGATTTCCTTTTCACACATTCAATACAATGATTCATTTGCATTGAAAACTGTTTTCGAATAATGATTGAAATCAAAAATAATTTGGACTCAAATTCTCGACTAATATTGATTCGATTTTGAAAGCAAAAAAGAACTCAAAAATTTCGAATAAAGCGCTCGTTTTTCATTTTCTGCAGTTTTAACTCTAGATTGTTAGAGATCTCATTTTTGACATTTATTTAATTTAATAAAATAGTTTGAATTATTTATTGAATAAAATTCAATTACAATTACTTTTAATTATTGAATATTCATTCGATTTTAAAAATAATTTAATTGAAAAACATGTGATGAATCGTATGGTTAATCAATTTTATGATCAAATATTACTTATTTAATAACTAAATGTAAATATTTTTGAAAACTTATACCAAATATTGATATAATTTACTTAAATTTGATTTCAAATATTTTATTTTTTTTAGAAGTGAAAATGAATTCATTAGAAATGGAAAAATGTTTAAATAATAAGAATTTTTATAAACAAATAATATATTTGTCAACATTTCGTTCGATATGTTTTATGCCTTTTAATAAATATTTACTGAAATTTAATGATAAAAATAATGAAATAATTAATAGAAGTTTTACAACAGAAGTGAGAAAACAACAAAAGGCTGAAAACGATAATTTCAAATCTCGTCGAACGAAAAAAATATTAAATGGAAATGAAAATAAAAGGTTTACAAAATATGATGTTTTAGGGATTAGTTTAAATGCGACGCAAAAAGAGATTAAAAGTGCTTATTATGAAAAGTCTAAGTTATGTCATCCGGACGTCAATCAGAGCTCAGACGCTGAACAAGAGTTCAGATTAATTACAGACGCGTACGAAGTGTTGGCCAATAAACAAACCAAAAAAGCCTATGATTTCAATATCTTTGGAAGTGATAAAAAAAGAAGTGAAACCACTCATCAAAACATGAACTCAAATATTAATAATATTAGAAATAATAACAACTATGAAATGGGATCTAATGATGAAGAAGAAGATTATATTAATTTATGGATTAATAGACGAAAAGAACGATACAATCAATACAATAATCAATTCGGTAATCAATACAGCTATAAAAGTAAAAATGATTTTAAACAAAATAATAAATCAAAAACTGAATCATCGAATTCGGGAAACACTTATTATAGAGGAGAAGATCCGCTCAGATATGATTCCAAAGATTTCTTCAAAGATTATTTCACTGAAGAAATGCAGAAACAATATGCGGAACAAATCAAGAAAAGGGACGAAGAATTCAAAAAAATAACGGAAGTGTCTTCGAATGAAAGTCTTGTAATTTTCAAAATATGCTTAACTTTATTGGCTTTTTTCGGGTTTATTGAGTTCATTAACTTAAGCTTCGATTTAGACAAACCTGTTGTTAAAGATGATAAAAACAACAAAAGTACTAAAAGTTAGATTTTTTGCAGTCATTATATTAATTGTTAATAGCATTAAAACAATATATTTTAATCAATTTATTTATAATTCATTAAAAAGTTTATTTTATTGAGAATTTAATCCAATTATTAATGAAAAAATTAATCGATAAAAAATGAATATTTTTGAATGATTTATTCAAATTAAATCAAAAAGTGTACATATTTTAAGGTTAAATATGTGTTATATATAGAATAGTAATAATATATGAATATTTGATTATTAATAAATCTTTGAATAAGTTTATCGATAATATCTATCTATAATTTCTATTATAGGGATAATTAATAGGTTGTTGTTGTTGTTGATGGTGTTGAGGCATCATTTGTGGATCAAACATAGGATAAGGTGGAAGAGGGTTGTGTCCCGCGAATGGTAATGAAGGGGGCGGAGGGGCGGGTCTTAATGGCTGGAATGGACTCGAAGAAGTGTTGCTATTATTGACTCTATTATTATCACTTCTGACACATTCCATCATTTTCTCAGTTTTAATACGTCTCAAATGAGATAATTTTCTTTTATCAATAAAACCCTTAATAAATGAGTCGAAACTCATTTCATTCAAAAGGAAAGCTCTGGCCATGTCTTCACTCTCTTCTTCCGCTTGTGCGGTCGCGGTTTGCAAGAGTGCTAACGTTGTGTCTAATGATGTCTGTCGTGAAACTTCACTCAATCGACACTTCTTTTTGTCTACTTCTTCTTTAATAGTTTTGAGTTCATTGTGTCCATCGATTAATAGTTGACGCGAATGACGATATGTCGGCTCTCGGGATAAGTTATGTTCCGCTAAACCCTTATTGCTCTCAATCAATAAATCTCTTTCTCTTTCCAATGACTTTACCTTTAATTCAATTATCAATTAATTGTTTAATAAACAAATTCAATAATAATTAATTCAATAATAATTATGAATCAATTCAAATATTAAATGAAAGCCAGACCTGTTGTAAATCATTAATCATTTCATCCCATCTTTGATTGTTTTCATCATTTAATAAATGTTTTAAATCATCGTTTGATAAATGATTTAATTGTGAAGTAATTGAAGTGCAGTCCAGTTCTGGCATATAATAAGACATTTCTATTAATTAAATCTATTTTTTTAATTATTCAATTTTTATTATTTGAGTAAATCATTGAAAGAAAATGACATAAAATACTATTACTAATGACTGTGTTAAAAAAATATTGCAATAATAGTGTGTCATATGATTTGTAATATAATTGACAATAGATGGCAATCGTTTACATTTATTGAAAAATATTTCATTTATTCTTGAGTTTGAGCTTATTTTAAAACATTTTTGACCAAATTTTGTTTCGACACTTGATTGCAGTCAAATTATTATTATTAATAATATTATTATGAAGTCAATTATGGATAAAAAAAAATTCATGGATTTTTAATGCAATTTATTTTTAATAAATGATCATTTACTGTATAAACAAATGTATAGCATATGTAAAACACTTTGATTCTTAGTATTTTCCAAAATATAATAGTATTTATTCTGAGATAAAATTTAATATCAAATACAAAATAAATAATTTCTGATCAAAAGCAATCAATTTTAAATATATAAACATTATTAAAGATAATAATTTACAAAAATAATGGAACACTTTTGATTTGGAATATTTGAAAATTAAATCGATTTTTTAAAAATTGGAATCATTTGAAGTATAAGGCATTCAAGAGATTTTAGAACCTTTTGATATTGACTTATCGAATAAATATTTGATAACTTGATTTAATGAGCTTTAAAATAGGAAATATTGATTTGTGACTCAATAGCATAAAACTGCCTCTCGTTTGAACTGACTTTTGATTGAAACGATTATACATTCAATTCAATTATTCATAAAATATGACACTTATTATTGAGGAACAGATGAAGACAACCAAAATGCTCAAACATATCATTATAATCAATCTTTTCTGTAATAAAAATTATTAATGACTAACAACAGTTTAACTAAATATTTAAAAATATAACAAAAAAAAAGTTAAATAATTAAGCAGTTTATCATAATTAGCATCAAATTATTGATTAATAAAAGAGATTAAAAACAGATAAATGATATTTAGCAGAGATATTGATATTATGTTCGAAACAAATGAAATTCTTTAAAGTGTTTAAATATAAGGCAAATTAATTACGATGAAAACTAAATGACATATCATTCAAAAACTCCAAACAAACCTTATATGAAAGCAAAAGCTTAGAGTTTCAATTTTTTGTTGTTTTCAAGTTTGAAATGAAAACAATTAGCCCTAAGTTTTACTATTAATTCATTTCAATTATAAAGAAAAATACTACAAAAAACTGAACTCTAAGGTAAAAATGTTTGAGATTTTCAAATGTAATGTCATTAAGATCTTGATTTTGTTTCGATAACATATAAGTTCAATATTTTTTAAGCCTTTTAAAAGACAAAATTGTTAGGAATACAAATCTTTTGGATAAAAGTTTGAACAGAATAATAGTCAAATCTTTGAATTAGAATAGAATATAAGCTGAAGAATGCGACCAAATAAGTAAAGTTATTAAAGACTAATGAAAATCAATTTCGTTAATATAAAGCCAGACTAGAGTTTCATTTTTTTGTAGGAATGAATTGCCAGCACTATAAGTATAAAAGAAAAAACTTCTCACTTAATCTTCAATGAAAACTACGAAAATTGTATTACTAAATAAGCGATGAGTGCGGCCAATAGTACCAAAACAACTATAATTATTATAATTTTTTTCTAAAGAAAGAATAATGTCTTTTTGATTAATTCATGCAAAATTAAATTATAATAAAAACTAAAAATTAAGTTTAAAATAGGAGTTCAAATAAAGTTAGAGCCAAACCTTTCTAGCCTTAGACTGATATGCAATCGCACTATTAATTTCATCCTTTCCTTTGCCGACATAGTCGTGAGACTGAGAAACTTGGTATTCAATTCTGTCTATCATTTCTCCCTTTTTGTAGAAAATTATTAATTAAGTAATGAGTGAACTCTATTTAATAAAAAATATTATTATTAAAATATAGCGAAGAAGACCTGATTCTCGACAAGCATTGCCATGTCTTTGAACATATCGTGAAGTTCACGAATACTTGTCTCTAATTTGATAATATCTGAATGTCGGGCCTCTATATCTGCTAATG
>JAQFXV010001502.1:0-13260 GCA_034694065.1 Camisia spinifer | reverse complement strand
ATAAGATAAAATAATAATAATATATCATATTTTATCTTAATATTTATTATTGTCTTGAAAACTCTTAGGAATTTTTTCAAAAATTTAACTGAAGACCAAAGATTTTCCTCGAAAATCTTGGAAGGGGGTCCGTTTTTTGGGCTTCAAAGGTAGGGTGTCCTACTACCTTCACCCCCTTGCTTATCTATGAACTCAAGATTGACGAATAATTTATAGCGTCATTTAATTATGGAATGATTGACTAACCCCTAGCCATTGGTGATATCATTAATAAATGTACACATGAGGCTCCATATCCATGACCAATGACTGTGACATTATTAGTATCGCCAGACAATTCTCCAATATTTTCCTGAATCCAATGGAGAGCCGCCACCTGATCCATTAGGCCGTAATTACCTCTCACTGATCCTTCCAATACTGCTGGCAAAAATCCTGTAACAAATTAAAGCTAACTTAAAAGCTAGATATTCTTTGAAACACATAATGGGTATGAATATTGATTGATTTTGATTATAAGTTATTGCAGTTTTTGTGAAATTAAAAATTTGAAAATTGGACAGAAAAACAACAGATATGCAGGAAATAAATGTTATGCCAAATCAATATTTTGAGCTTAGGATTTAAATTTATATAAAACTTATACTCAAAATGAAGATGTGCTCAATTGAACTTTTTTCTGAGGGTAATTTAAAATTTCTCAAAATTAAATCATTGCTTCGAGCAATTTGATAGGGCTTTAACATTATCTTTAAAAATAAAGATAAAACCAAAATAGACTTTTCGCAACTATTTTGCAATGACTTTATGCTCTTTTGAAACTTAAGAATAAAAGGAAGGCATAAATCTTTTTAAAATATCATTTCTTATGAGATTTCGATCGAGTGATATTTGTATCAAACCTTCATTGAATTACTTATTCTAAGTTTTCATTTTTTGATATTTTTCGAGATTTAAATATCAATAATTAATCTCATTTATTATTTAAAATCCAATTTTTCAAGAAATAATAATTTCTTTTATCTCTAATCAATCTTCAAAATTTCGATCATTTTTTTAATTGAGTGCATCGATAAAAAGTTTGCGAAAATTTATAACTCAGTATTTTTCTCATTTCTTATAAATGAGATAATATATTACCCGCTTATATATATATATTATATGCTTGTAGTTATCATTACCTCATTTCAAGAGTTTATGAGAAATACGGGTTCAATAAATGTCATGTTATTTTATGAAATTTAAATATTATACACATTTTAATAAGAAATTAAAAGCTAAATATTTTTAATTTTAGATATAAATTGTTTCAAATAATTGATAGAATACTAGATATTTTGTTGTTTACAACAAATCAAAACCCTCTGCTTGTTTGAAATGGATTTTAACTTCATGAATAATTGATTTATTCAGTTTTGAATAAATTATTTTGAAATTTGATGAGTTCAATCCAAATAATATCAATATTTAATTTAAGAAAAATGGTTAAATTTATATTCTGATCATTTCAATTATAGCTGAGATGAGATTGACATAAGCTTCTTATGTGACTTAACAAGTAGATCTGTATTAGTTGTCTGTTTAAATATAATTTGTGACTTGAGTTGAATAGTTCATAATAAAGAAAAAAGTTATATTAAGTACTGTTACTGTTATTAAGTAAGATACTGTACCATTAGTATCAAATGATAAGTAGAGAGACATAGATTAGAGGTAATATAAATATAGAGAACCTTTGAATGAGAAGAAAATGAAAAAATTACAACTAATAAATGAACCAGATCAAATTTTTCATCCTCTGAATTTGCCAAGTTTTCAACCCTTAGGAAATCTGTGACTGATTTTAATGAGGCTTATTTGGTCTTATGATGACCAGAAACCATGTTAAAGAAGGAGTACAAAGACAGGCGTTTTATCGTCTTATTATATGAATTATTCGAATCGATAAACTCTCTAAACAAGTATTTGAGAAATTCATAAACCGAAACGTTAGTTGAAAACACTGTTTCACTAGTAGTTAATAGCCATATAAAAAAAATGACACGAACTCATGTGTTAAACTGCATGCTTTGAAACCCCTATAACTATTAAATTTTGAGTCATTCAATATAAAACTGTAACATCAATGCATTAAAGATGATTCTTAGAAAAGACCACTGGTTTTGCTTTTGAAATTCAAGTAAATCCAACCGGAAATCAAGAAACTGTGCTTTTTAACTGACCTCTAATAGAGAAAAATCATATACAGTTATATCCTATTGATGTTGACTAACTTGAGTCCGTAAATTGAATGCCAAAGAAAAGGCCTTCAAGCGGAAAATGTTTGTTTGTTTGCACTGAACAATTTCTTATGTGATTGCTATGAATAAACCATAATTAGAAAAATAACAAAATACAACTTCAATAGTTGCAAAGTATTGTCTTTAATTTTTCGCTAAATTAATTAATGACTAATTATTATGAATATGTAATTAAAATGTGATAATACCTAATAGATTAAGCATTAGTTTCACTAAAATTCTTCGTTTCATTTTCGTCTAAAAAAATTAATTCAGAAAATTTGAGTTTTCAAAGTAATTGCTTAAGTATTGATTTGCAATTAAAAGTTTTCATAACGAGTTTCAAAAGTTTTTAAATTGATATATCGAATAAACAACTCTTTTAAAAAATTCTAACTTCACATTAATTCTTGTGTGAATTGCATTTCAGAATTGATGCGAAGAATGTTATGCTATTTAAAGTTTACTGAAATGATTTATTTAGGAACAGAATAATAAGATTTATGAAAGAAATAAATACTTTGCTATTATTTCCCAATATCAACAATATGTCTTAACTTAAATTCTAGTTATTGTAACTCATATTCAATAAATGTATTTTCTTTTCAATCATTTTTCTAGACCGATAGAAAACTTGAAAATTTCATTTTCACTCATCTTGAGTTCTCAACTGCATGAGTGATATAATAAAAATAATTCAATTTAATGTAGTTTCGTATCCTCATTGAGAAATGAATTACTTGTATTATTGATTTATTTCGCAAATGTGTTCACAATAAATGTTTACTGATTTACTTGAGATTCAATTAATATAAACAATTGAATCGTTGATTAGAAATAAGAAAATTAATGATAAAATAAGGTACAAAACAACTTGAAACTCGATTACTGGACATATCTCTATCACTTAATTCAGAAATAAGTGGGGATTTTAGGACTATATCGTTTCTGTCTGTTCGACAGTCAATCTTTAATAGGCTTTAGAAATAAAAGGCATTTCTGATTTTTTTTTGTGAAAACATAGCTAAAGATTATTTTTTCAAAAAGTTTAGATCAATCATCAAATCTCATAAGTTTTAGGCTTTTCATCGAAGGCCTGAAGGTATACAAATGTCTCTGAAGATGAAAAATTGTGAACGAAAATACAATTTGAATGCTTTATAATGAATGCGTATTTAAATTTATTTTTCATTAACTTTGAGTAATTTCTTTTCTAAAAAAATATTTAATATTCTGACTTAATATATTATTGGATTTTTGACATAAGACTTTGATTCAGAACTAGTTTAATCACTATTTTCTATTTTTTGGAATGAATCCAATTTTCTGTTCTTAGAGACCATTACTTTGTGACGAAATCTCTCTTTCAGTGATAAATAAAAGGATGATCGATAAAGGCGAACAAATTTATTATAATATTCAGACAGATAATCCGCTCATCTCTCATATAAATCTTTTATTGTTCATCAAACTATGATAAAGAATCGTTGATTTCTAGTCCTCAACCCAATCATGAATAATCAATTCAAAAGCATAAGGAGTTCGTTATAATATATGGGTTTCCAAAGCAATCATCGGTTTATTCGTTTAGATTTTCTTTTCAATCAAATCAGTGGAAGAAACAGAAAATCACCGCTTTGTTGATAATTCAAAATTCAATGCAGAACAAGAAAAATGAGGACTCTTTTAGCGCAAGAATGTTATCATAAATTTTTCCCAAACTATTTTTCATTAACAGATAAGACTTTTGAGATTGAAATTTAAAAATAATGAATAGTTAAATAATGGAAGAGAAAAAATAGTTTGAAATAAATAAAATAAAATTAATGAAAATAAGTTGATTATAAACTAATCTATGCCTAAAGTCATAAAGACAAGAATGAATTGCATTGATTTATATTAAACCTCTAATTCATTAGAAGTTAAAGACAGGCAGACATGAAACGAATCCAATAAGTTTACAATTACAGAAAACATAGCATTAGTTGACAATAAGTAAAAGCTCAGAAGTTTGTATGTAATGTCTATTTAGAAAGTTATCGTTTTTGCGTAAAAAACATTATTTGTCAGTTAGATCTAAATGACAGCTTTCTTTTTGTTTGGCTGACATCCCAATTGTTCTTTTATTAGTTTTGACAATCAGGACAATGTTATTTCTTGACTGTTTCTCTCATTGTTGATGCCTTTTTTCCATTATAAACTTAAGTCAATTCTCATCAAATAAAGTAAAACTCTGTAGAGTTTAAGTCTTTTCATTTGATGTCTCTCTCATCACATTTATCAATAAAATCAAGTCATCAATCGTTACATCGAAAAAATTGAAAATTTAATTATTTCAAAACTGATCTGATAAAAGACTTATCAGATTGTAAATAAAAATTGAATGCATTTGATTCTTACCAAAAACTCCAAGTCTGTAATTGAGAGTGATTACTATGACTTGACCAAAACTCGCTAATAGACTGGCATCAAAAGAGTTTCCATTTCCCCATTCATATGAGTCCCCCTGAATGAATACCAGCACTGGATATTTGGCTCCAAATCTTGACGAAGAAGATGATGACCCTATTAGATAAAAAATCGATACTTCTTCAGTATAAAAAAAAGTAATACAAAATAAATGAGCAAAAGTTAATTGATTGCTTCGTTATGAGGAGGACTTTTTCGTTATTGAAATGGAAGAAAGCGATAAATAATTTATCGGATTATGAAAATAAAAGCTATAAATTTTGTTTTTTTCTACTGAAACAGTTTTCTTATTTTTTTGAAAGAAATAAATATTAGCAAAGATAAGAGTCAGTGATCCAGTGCTAAATAGGAAGGATTATATGCTTGATTTATCAGTAATCTTAACTTTATTGCAAAGCCCGTCATTCGTCGTTTATAAAGGGAAAGCTTGAGAAGCAGAAGAGACAGAGGAAAATGCTTTTAATGCTTTGGAGTTAGTTGTGTTGTGTGAAAAATCCATAACTAAATCAATGACAAGTTTTACTTCAAAAATTGTATGCAAACACACAAACTATTTACAAATGGCTATAACTTAGATCACTGTTTGTCTAGGAGTCAGGTATGGGTTGCCTTCTCCCAAATTTTGAGAATTTTTGACTTTAAAATGATGAAAAAATCGAAATTTTAAAAAAACATAAATAAATAACTTTTTTAATCATTTCTATTGCTTTTTATCTAAGTTTTGGGAGACTTTATAAATTACATACTTTTCGGAAATTTGACCCAAAAAGTATTGAAAAACTTGATCTTTATCTTTTGAACCCCTTTCGTTTGCCCTTGAGATGAACCTCCAGATCTGACCCAACCTGACTTTAATATGAAATTGGAAAATCGAATAAAGAATTACTAGCTTTTCAATGTTATTATTAGCAAAACATTTATTTTCATTTTATTGTAATGAGCTCAACGTTATACTGATTCTTTTATGTTTTGATCATAGTATTTGAATGATCAAATTTGTTTACTTTGTCACTTTTCTCAGCTCTCAATTCATTCTATGTCTTTCTCGAGTCTTTTCTGGTGTTCAGTCAGTTAAATGAAGTTTACTCTTTAAACCTCGAGAACGAACGAACTCGAGAACAGTTAGAAGGTTTCAAATTGTGATTTACGGATGATATTTAAGCTCTACATTGCTTTGAAAAATAAGAAGCCAAAATAATATTTCTTTTAGTCTAATATTTTTCTGGTTTTGATCATTATTTTGAAGGTCAGAGAATGCCTTTTAAAACCTGATGAAAGGTGTAGAGGCAAAAATGCATTTAACAGCAGATCGATCGAACTCTCTTACAATATTAATGGCATTCAGCAAATATGTATCGAAAAACTTCGGAATAATTTTTGAAATGAAAAAGCAAAAAACGTAAGTATTTGAGGGAAATATTCAGATCTGAAAAATGCTAGTTTTCAACTGCGGAGTTATTTTAATGCTTGAAATGAAATTATGAAATGATCATGATTATACATTATCAAAAACAAATAGCGAAACCTCAAATTCATCACTTTACTCGTTAATAAAATAATGATAACCTAATGTATAATATTCAATAACGATTTTATGCTCTTTTATACGTTTTCCAAAATTGGCTTATTTTGAAAATGCATGAAAACATCAAAAGAAAACAATATCCATGAGATAAACCATATACTACTGAAAAAGTTCATGTTATCGAAAGTATATTCTATAAAGAAATGCGTCTCTATTGAGGCAAGAAAATTGGTTTTGTAAATTCTCTCTTACAGTGTTGTTATAGGCCATAAACTTAAGCCTAATCATACATTCCATGTTGAAAAAGAGAAGAATAGAAAAACAGAATTGAATTATAAAAACAGTTCAATCTACAGAATGCCATACATTTCCGACGATAATGCATTCGTTTGAGGAATAAAAGTGAGCCGATATTTTAGTACTTAAATCATTGAAAATATGGCTCAAATCCTCTTCAATATTAGGCTTCCCCACAAGTTAAATAATAAGTTTGCAATCTAGACATGCCTTAAATATTTTTATAAATTCATTGCTCTCTTAATCCTATTTATTCGACCAATAGATTACTAATGCTTTTTTCACTAGACATCAATTGAGCGATCATTTGAATCTATAATTTAAAAGTTTTAAAAAAGAAAATATAAGAAAAGATTTGAGTCATTGATAAACTTAGTATTGCTTTTAAAAGATTCAATTCAAATAGAAAAGTTCAAATATTAAGAAAAACCTTTTGCAATAAAAACAAATAATTTAAGCGAAGAAATGTTGGCTTCAGTTCGTGAATAGAATATTACTCAATACAAAAGTAATCTCATTGCGTGAATACTCGCTCGTCAACTCTGTTTGAAGGCATAATACCCGAAGCTTTCTTTCGATATGAAATGATATCGGATTATTTTTGATTTATTTTCATTATCTTATGCTAATTTTATTGTAAAAAAATTCAATGAATTGGAAATAATTTTCTGTGTTATGAGCAAATACTTGCGACTCAATTCAATGCATGACCTGACTTGGCTCACATTCTAAATAGTC
Organism: Camisia spinifer; assembly: GCA_034694065.1. NCBI lineage: Eukaryota > Metazoa > Arthropoda > Arachnida > Sarcoptiformes > Camisiidae > Camisia > Camisia spinifer. The sequence continues at coordinate 5,952 of JAQFXV010001502.1, read as the reverse complement.
TGCTTTACACTTGAATGAATGAAAAATAAATTTTCATAGTTTTCTGGGATGAAAAAGTTTCATATAAAATGAATAATATTTCATTTTCAAATATTAGATAAAATATATTGATATTTATTCAAAAATAATGAGTTTCGCTCCAATATATAACTAATATTACTAGGATTTGATTCAACATATAATATTATTATAAGAAAATATATATGATATTTGTTGATAAGTTTTCATGTTTTTTATGCACTGCCAGGATATTAAAATTATGCCAAATGTTATTGAATAATATTTGACTAATGCCCTCCAGTTCAGTATAAAAATGATATTTTCTGTTGAAACTCTTTTTCAGTATAGATTTCAACTGCTAAAGAAGTTTGCTTTACGAATGAATTAAATATCTATTAGATCTGTGCGAGACTTATTATTATAACTCACGAGTTATTCCTGAAATACAGTTTAAGTGTCATAGACTTTCATATTGATGATATCCGAGAGTTTATTAATAAGAGTGCAATAGAACATAAGTCAATTGCTCTAAATGTTGAACTATTGGAAGTTAATTTAATCCTATTTTATTCTTCAAATTTAGAGCAATTCAAAGCCAAATTTTGTCTTCATATCTGATTAGTCTATAAAAGGTGTGATACTTTAGATAAAATTCAATTTTTAAAAAAAATCCCAACTCAACAAATGGAATATAATAAGAAAAATTAAGGAAATTTTCCTGAATTCTTTAATATCTTCTAAAATTATGGTTTTGACCGAAAAGCTGTGTTTTTATTTGATTCAAAAACTTATAAAATATATTTAAAAGATTTAAAAAAAATTTAAATCATTAAGATTCCGGAAAACATAAAACCTATTAATGGAAAAATTGTATCTGATATTTATATGAAGTTTCTTAAAACCGTTTCCACTTATAAATTGGCTTTTTTACAAAATATATTCGATTAAAAACGGGTCCATAAGATTAATAAAATATGAGTTAATTCAAGTGGAATTTCATTTGCATTTTTGATGTTTGTAACTATTCTTATTTGTTTTCGAGTTTAAGCAAACATCACATGAGAAAATTATGATTAAGGAAAGTGAGTTATTTGCTCAGATCTACTGAACTGAAACAAATCCGTAATATCAAACATTATACTTGTACTAAATTAGTATAGTTTCAGTTCGATAGGTATACCCCTAAAGCATGCTTTTCTGCATTATATTTATAGCTAAAGTCTTGTAGATCTCTACTTATGAGAATGTTATCTTATGAGTGAGAGGAAACTTATAGACTGTTTGATCATTCTATAAAGAATGTTATCAAAACATTCTTAACAGTGAACTTATGTTTCTAATTAGGACAAAATTAACAGTTCTGTTGATACTTAAAGACTAACAAAGAGGATAACATTGCACCCCAATTAAGTCACAAGTTGTCAATATTTTCGTTGCATAATTATCTTGATTAATAATATGCATGATTAATAATGAGATCAATAATAAGTTGAGAGCATCATTCCTAATAATTGTTTATGGGCTTCCACAATAAAAATCTTTTTCAATAATATGGCATTTTTGACCTGAAACCATACCATACAAAAATAATGATCAATAAACTCGTTCTTTAAGTTACAAAACACGAGCTGAAAATTGAATAGATGAAGACTTAATTGAATTTTAAAGTCACTTATGAACCAGTTTATTGTAAATGTTAACTTGAACCGGTTCAACACATATGCAAATAAGCTTATCCATCCACTTGATTTAATTAATAAAGTTTAGACAAAACTTTCTTTTGAAACAGATCATTTTTAAAAACACAAATTATGTCTCTTGGGTTCATATTAGTGAACGTCAACTTTAAGCCCTCTTTTTAAAACTTAATAATGTTTCATTTCATTCTATTTGTATTGAAATTTTATAGATCTAAATTATGCCAAATTTTTCTTGACTATTAGTTTTTTATTATAGTAAACTTAGTATAAATATTGTAATTACGACTTAGACTAACTTCAATAAGTTACTATTGAAAAACTCTATATTTAAATGAGTACTTAAATACTGTTCAATGTTTATACAAGTATTCAAATTGTATTCCATTTAATTATAACATAAATATATCAATATTTATCGAGTTTTAGTTGCAGTTGTTGTGATTTTCCTAAGTTCTAATTTCAATTAATTCATTTGAATCGAATTAATCTTGGATAAGATTTTTACTTTATTGAATTCAAGAAATTAGATATTTCATGAAACCATTTTTGGATCTGAAACTTAATTGAATTCTTAACCGAGTATTTTCTTTAAAATTATTCTCAAAACATTTTTATCAAAAAATATTTTACCCTAAAAGCATATCAAAATTTTTGTCTAAACATTCCTTAAGGAATAATTTTATATCTTTTTCTTGAAATCATTCATTTTTTTCTATCTTTCTCGAAGTGAAAAATAGTTTTGGTGTTCTCTAATGTAATTCATAGTAAACTGTTTTTCATTCTTAAGAGAATATATGAATTCTCCAGATGTTAACACTAATAAAAAGCAAAATTTTTGACTTTTGAGATCTAGAAATGACCCTTAAGTAGCATTTTGGGAATTTTAAGAGTGAAAAAAACCTTCAACTTAGCAATCAATCAAAAGTTGAGAGCAAAATAAACAAACAAAGTGAAATAAATCATTCAAACTATACTATAATTGTTACTAAACAAGTAATAAACGCAATTAATTTGAGTCAAACTCAAAGTTTAATCGAAAGATAAAAGAGGGAAATAAATTAAAATGGGTTTAATTCATATAATGTGATCAGAGATCATGTTATAATGCTTTTTAAAAAGATTACTAAATTCAACTGAAACATAGCTTGGAGTAGATTTGAAATTGAAACTGAAAAAAGTATGAATTGCCGCCACGTGAATAGGTTTGAGTTGTGAAGATTAAATTTAGTGTTTCATGTTTTCCATATTGATCATTCCATAAACATTTACATGCGAAGGGATTGCCTGCTTAAATGCGGACCCAATTCTATGCATAACTTTGAACAGGAGTGAAAAATATACTTTTAGAATGAAAAAACTCCTTTGATCTGTAGGCAAAAGAAAATGGATCAACATTTCTGGCGTGAGTATGATATGGCAGTACATCTCAAAGTACACATAACACCATAAATCAAGTGCAATGCGTGTGCATTCAAATCACATATCAGTAGCGCTTCTTAAGAGATCCAAAAAACTGCAGAAGAGCTCGAATGAGTTTAGAGGAGGAAAACATTATAAAAACTCATTGAAATAAAACTTAAATTATACGGAATCCAGTGTTGAGTAGATTCAGAATAAAAAATAGTTGCATTAATTCAGAATAATGTGTTGAAATTACAATAAAATTCTGAAGTCTGGAGCTGTACTTTATTTTATATCTTCAAACTTGAGCTCATATTTTGCATTAAATATATTAATAGTTAAGCAAATATGATATTATTCTTAAAAATATAAGAATGGTATGAATTATTAATTGTTTGCTTTAGAAAACTTGATTAAAATTAATAATGAATAAAAAATGATTTAGTATGATATAAATTCACTTAACTTGATATTTATATCGTAATTGAATCTTTTCCGCTGAAAATACATTTATAATTGATTATTGTGCTCATTCTCAACAGTAATAAAGCATTATTTCAAACAAATACGATGTGACTCTCATTCAAAAAAGATATTTTCTTAGTATGAGTTTAAGAAAAGAGGAGATGAGCAGTCATTTTAACTTTATTTATGATTAAGTATTCGAAATAATAATCTTACTAAAAATAACTTCAAAATTTAAGCTTTTCTTTAACTCACTATTGTTTAGGACATGTTTTTCTCTGAGAGTTTGTTTTATGGGCTCTTACAATAATGGACTTCTTATTTGTAAGAGATTTTTAGAAGTTTTCTTCCAAAATAATAGAATTGATTCTTTATTGAATTTAAAAGATTAAGATTTTTTAAGTGCATCGTTTCTATTGAATCTGAGTAGAGCCACAAATACTCGAAAATTGCAATTCAATAAGAGTTCGTGAAGTTGTCAACTTTTAACGGACAATCATCAAGAAGTAGTAAAAATGTCAAACATAAGAAGTATTAAAGACAGAGCCGTTGGCGTTACCGGAATTTAGACTTCAAAATAGAAGTTTTCTTAACATTTGTAGCTTTAATCAAAATGAAAATACTTGAGCGGTAAATATAATCCATTGAATCATTGAATTTATGACACATCCTATAGGCTATTGCATAAAAGTCAGATCTCTCTCTTCTTCCCTCTCTCTCTCTCTCTCTCTCTCTCTCTCTCTCTCTCTCTCTCTCTCTCTCTCTCTCTCTCTCTCCACTGCATGGTTTGCAAACAATATCTATAGTAAGACATCGACTAATGAGGCAGAAGTTGGCAAAAGAATCATAGAGTGATGAAGAATATGAGGATATATAAAGAGGAAGGTAATAATGAAGAATAAAAATTGGTTTACTTTTTCAAAGCGAAGGAATTGTTTTCCGCAAAATAACACAATTCTTCTTTATCTAAAGCTAACCAACGATAAAGAAACGAATGAAAAACTTTCATCTCTTGAGAAGTTTTGATATCGAAGAGAATTAATATAATGATCTTTGAGTCATATTTTAGATGCCGAAAGACTTGAAGAAGGCTTTAATATAAATAATATCTTTTGATCGACAAAGTCATCAAATTTATTCTAAGCAAATATTAGACCAATTCATCAATTTATCTTTGAATTATAGTTATTAAGCTTTAGGATTGAGCTCAACTTATCTCTTTATTTATTGAGCTGATAAAAATAGGTTTAGAAAAAACGCATTCAGTATTCAATTCATTTTTTAAATTCCAGAAAATAAGTATCAAGTTTTATAGAAACTTTGTCAGTACATCGTTTGCTTACAAATATGTCAACAAGAGTTATAATGAACATTATTTCTTATGAAATTTATGGAAGAATTAAAAATTTATTTTTTAAAACCCAGTATCAGCTCTTTTTTCAGCTCTTTTTTCAGCTCTTTTTCAGCTCTTTTTTCAGCTCTTTTTTCAGCTCTTTTCCAAATGTTCTGTTTTATTTAAAAACTTTTCACTCTAACAATTTTTATACAGGATATTTATTTCTTAAATTTTTTGTACGATAAATAATTCTCGTGAATCACTGCTTTTTCTTGTTTAATTCATGATTCAAACTTTAACCAATCTATTATCACAAATTGTTTTACTTATTCAAAAGATTTATCAATAAGAAAAATCTTTAAATTAGAGGGAATTATAATAATGAACTACTTGTAAATCGTTTTGGTCTTATAAAGTTAGTCAATTAATTGAAAAAAGATAATTATTTTAATTATTGTGAATTTTGAATGCATGCGATAAGTAGTTGAGTTGCTTTGTTTGAGTTTCTGTTATAAATCAATGATTTAATGCAGTAAAACGAAAAGTTAAAGCCATAAACAAGTTATTTATTAGCTTTAATAGGTTAAGTCAAATAATAATAAAATATTATATAATGCTACTCATATGGGCTTTATGTTGAACAAGATAAACAAATGCACAATTTTAATGTTCATTTTTGATGAATTATTATAGAGTTTATCAATACTAATAATCCGGTAAATAATATACTGACAGAAAATTCTGTTTTCAAAGATTCATTGAAATGATACGAATAAAGCAATAAAATAGGCTGAATAGGAAATGAACAGAAATCCGCCATTAAATAGAATATAATATATGATTCTTGAGTTATAAAGTGAAGAAAAAAAATCATTTTATTCTATAAATAATGAGTAAAATATGACAGGATATGAAAATCATGAAAAGGCAGTAGAATATGTCTCAAAAATTTACTATATTTCTACATTAAATTTGTTCAGCTCCTCATCATTGAGACATAGATGATATGCCAAAAATGGGATCATATTATTTTTCACATATCTCTTTCAT
>JAQFXV010001501.1:0-13261 GCA_034694065.1 Camisia spinifer | reverse complement strand
TGCAAAAATAAAAACTTTATTTGACTCATTCATTAGTAATGAGTTTTTACTCGATTTGAATTTTGATAAAGACTTTTCCAAAAAAGATTACAAGTCTTATCAAAATGACTATTGAGTTAAACTACAAGCCTATTTTACAGGTACTGTACAATAGGCAAACCTACTATCCCTTAGCATTAGTTATAGCCCCTCAACGCCCCTTATAACTAATGCTAAGGGGTAGTGGGTTTGCCTATTGTACATCCGACACGATATAATACCAATATAAGGAACTGTAGTAAAGATTTGTTTACATGCATAACAACAGGTTGTCAAGCGTTGCAAATAGTGAAACACTGGAGTACTGTTTATAAGTGAATAAAATTAAGGTTTAAATCAAAATATCGGTGTTATGCAAATTGTATTAATAGTTATTGAATAATAATTTTTCCATAATAGAGAAATTGAACCATTCTTTGTTAGATAACAGCTTAATAGCATATCTGGCTCTGAATTTCGCTCAACATTTTTACTTCTGTTGGCATTTTACTGCATGAGAATTCATTTTACTTGCTTTTACTTTTGCAAATCATTTTTAGTGCTTTTCAATTTACTATTACTTTTACTTTTGCTAAAGTAAATCATTTTTAGTGCTTTTCAATTTACTCTTACTTTTACTTTTGCTAAAGTAAATCATTTTTAGTGCTTTTCAATTTACTATTACTTTTGCAATTCAAAAGATGACTAACACTATCTGATAATGAGTTTAAAACTTATATGACTTTTGATAGTGCTTTGACTTTGGAATTAATTTGTGATAAAATTAAGTCAAAAATTAAGGAAATGCAGTTTTAACAAAATTAACGACTAAATTAAATTGAGAAAAACATGTTGATCAAAATAAGCTATAAATGCTTGAGAAGTTCATTGAATTGCCACAAATATCTCACTTCTCAAGTTCAACAATTTTTCGATCTTGAGAAATATCGTTTAAAGTCTTATCAATGAACGAAATGTCAATAATTTATTGATTTGAAAACTTATAAAGTTATAAATAAATTAATTGGAATTGAATCAAACACGGGTTTAATCAATATAAAGACTTTACAACACTTTTATACATCTCTACTCTTTTATGAGTTTCTAATTATTTACAAATATTATGAATAATCAATTATACTTATGAAGCATTTTTACTTATAAATTAAAAGATAGAGATGTGTAAAAGTGTAATAAAGTCTCCATATTTGATGCCCGTCTATAATTTGGTTTATTTACTCTCACATAGCGATAAAGTCCTCAATTAATTTCTTTCAGCAATTAAAATAATCACTTTAATCATCTAAAAAGGAAATGTCTGAATGTTTTTCAAATATAACTCTTCCGATAATTTATTATTCCTAAGAGTTTCAAACAGTTCCTTTGGATTTATAAATATTTATGTAGACTGTTTTCCAATTAGTTATCAACTTATTTATGCCCCCGAAGGATACAGAAGTTCTTCTTAACTGTTAATGCAAAGTATTTCTTATAAGGATTGAAGTTTTACCCAATGCTAGTTTTACCTTACGATAGCTCATACAGTATTGAGTTGTATTGAGTTAAGTCAAAATATAAGGCACGCCCTCTCTATACAACCACACATGCATTGCCAAACTGACGATTTTGTTTATTTTTGTCATAACAACGGAATACGCAGTGTTTAACTCACTTTTAATACAGTTTTATTCACTTAAATTCATTTCATTTTTAAAACTCAGTTCTTGAAGAAATCAAGTTTTTATCCACTGAAATAAGTATAAAAAATTGAATTAATTGCTAAAATTGATAAAACTTGATCAAAAGTTGACTTAAAAATAGTTAAATTAATTAAGTATTTATAAGTGAGTCGTGTGAATAGTTTTCACGTGTAAGAGTCGTGATAAAACTGCAGCAAAACAAGTGAATAAAAAGCCTTGAATGGTGTGAACTCACTATAAACTAAACTTAAATCTATTGTAAAACAATTTTCAGAACCAGTGTTTTATTCGCTGTTTTCCATGCATTAAACAATAAATATTAATGAAGTTAAATACTTATCGATATATCAATAGCTTAAGAATGCATTTCTTAATCTAATCTAATTTTTTCTCATAAATAAAGAATTAATTTGTGTGCCATTAATAGTGAAGCGAATCATCTCTAGTAAGTCATAAATCATTTATATTTTAATTGCATTACTATTACTGTCAATAATGTTATTGTTATTGATGTTAAACATAATGTTTTGATGAACTGAACAGCAGTTCAAAGTCTGAATTGAGCTTATTTTGGAGTACTATTGATATTAAGTGTTATTATTATTGATATACAATATATCATAAACTAAGCCATAGTTTTATTCAAGTATTATTTGCAGTTTTCAACTAAATTATACCAAATTATATGCAAAGCTTGGGTTCAAAATATGTTAATCTATTTAATGGATAATCAAAATATATAATCAAAATTCGTTTCCAATAAATCATTGAGAAGTATATGAATAGAAAATTTCTCATCAAATTCTTTTCATTATTTATTCAAATATTTGCTTAAGTTATGCAAAAATATTTTTTGTAAACTATGAAAAACTTCAATAAAAGTTCGACTATTTTTCAATTCTTAATATTCTTGAAATTGCTTTTTGAAAATCAATTTTAATAACAGAGTAATGAAAACAAACCCAGATTTTTATAATAAAAATAATAATAAATCTCAAGTTTCATATTTTGAAAATTTGACTTCAATTTCAATTTCTGCAAAAAAGTATAAATAAAGAGCAAAAGTCACGCAATAAATGCATTAAAATATAAGTTATAGAAGACTTAGAAAAATAAAAGAGTACTTCCTTTTTAACTAAAGTTTAAACTTTTTAAACTCAACTCAATTAAAGTTAGTTTCTCTTAATTTCGAAACATTTTGATAGTGAAAACCATATTTGCATTGAATTAAACTTAAGTTACTTTGTTTTGAATCTAGACCTCAATGCTAGCGAATCAACATTTTAACAGTATGTTTGTCACTAATGGCAAAGTTTTTCCTTCAAAAAATATTTATTGTTTAATAACAAATGTTTTAATTGAAGTTTAGTCTGTTATTCTATTTTTAAACTCTTTATTTATTTGAATAACGTTATGAAAGAGCACTGTTATTGGGAATGATTGTAATGAAAGTGTTTGAACAAATTGAAAGTAAAAGTAGTTTTAAAGATATACAAACAAACCCTCAATCGTTTGAATTGAAACATCGATGACCTAAAACCGGAAAATTTGATTCCAGTTCAGTCCTGAATCAGATTGAGTGCACCTGAGGAGGAGTTTTGAGGGAAAGTTTGCTGTAATCATTACATTAATTCATTTTAGACGAGCTCTCAATTGAGTATATTTTCAATTAATACGTTTTGAAAGAACTTTTCAAACTGTGATTTAACCTTCATTTTCCTCATAGCCTATCATCAACTCATGAACTTTATTAAAAAAAAGTTAGTTTGAGCTCAATTTGAATGCAATAATTGTTTGGAAAAGCACTGGCATTGAGTCTCATTAATTTGAATTTAATATAAGTGACTTCTCAAGGATTCTTTGTTTAATTATCTCTAGAAAACCAGCAAAACATAAATAACTGATTTAGAGCTAACTATTTTCGAGGCTCTCCTCTTCATAAACTTTTCTTAATTTGCTCAATATTTTTAATTAAATTTTATAAACATTATTATATCAGTAAAAATGTCAAAATCCTATTGCTATTAATCAGTAATATTTCATAACTTTTATGTAGATATTTATTATGTTCATTAAATTGCGAACAAATAACTTAGTCTTCATTGACTTATATTAATGTCGCCACTAATTGAAAATTAAGTTTTATTTAATTAATTATTTCTATTTTATGAAAGCAAATATTTAATTAGTGTTCAAATGTATGCTAACTATTGATTTTCTTTTTACTTTTGGGTTGAATTAAATCAATGTTTGATAAGCTATTCATCAGTTCCAATAATTGATAATCATTCAGAACTTATTATTATTATTTTCCAAATCTATTATAACAGTGAAAATATTGAAAAGACTTTGGTTCTTATGAATAAAACTTTGATCTAGTTTGAAGTTTTCTAAAGGTGTAACTTGTTATATAATGACCTTCAGATACATTCATCGATTGACAAACTTCTTTTGGTTAATTTGGAAATGACGCAAATGTCAAAATTGATACAGAATTCAATTAATTAATTTGTTTTGTTCGCTTCAATAGAGCTTTATTTTCATGTTTTACGCATTAAGATAAGGAATCAATGGCACACATCTTTATTAAAAATTTGATTTAATTGTTTTCGTGTAATATATGAGTCCACTTTCGCTTGTATTTATTGAAACATAATTATAGACTAAGTTATGACACTGTTATCACATTAAATATTGATTAGACTTTAGTTATTACGAAACTATATTCAAGTTTTCATTAAGTTATAAGAAAAGCAATTTTATTGCATGTTTGGTATCAATTAATTGTAATTTTGACACATTATGTACTCAATTAATTGATGGCAATGTTGTCGAAACTGTAGTATTAATGACATGTTTTTTGACTTTGAAAACTTTGATTTATAATTGAAAGAGAATGTATAGTATAGGAGAGATTCCGTGACAAATAATTATTTTGATCTGATTTAAATGCGAGTCAAACTGTGATTTTGATGTAGTCTTGTTTCCTGCCTTCAAATAATGGGTTTACTATCACTAGTAGTTCTTCCTTTTGTTAGCATTAATACCAAATAAATTATTATCTTTTGTTTATAAAACAGACTAGAATTCAAGTTTGACCTCAGCTTCGGTGCAAAACTAGACATTTTATAAATCTCATTACCTTTAGTCGCAGTCTCAAAAAAATTGTCCTTCAATTGTACAGTTAGTAAAATAGTTGTGTGTTTCAAACGAACAACTTTTTTGTGATAAGTCGTATCATTTGAAACGATTAAAACTTTTTACTAATCATAATTATTATAAAATTTCATTCATCCAAATGACACAATTGTGACCAAAACTATAACTCATGTTTGACTGACTGTCAGATATTTTGATTAGACTTTTATTGCACTAAAACATATAATTAGTTCATTACTCAAATCCATTATTTCAAGTTTATTCATACTTAGTCTTCAAGTGTCTCAAAGTCTCAATTCATCGATTTCTGATAATTCAGACTTATTCTTGTGATAACTTCTCGTCAATCAAAGTATAAGTAAGTCTTTCTTCTCATTTAATTTGACATATGTTTACACAAACATTTTTTCGTTAGCCTTCAGATGATTGCTTTTGTTTATTCATCTTTTATTTGAATTTCTTCTGTAAATAATACTCTTCTCTCATATCTTCAAAAATATTTCATTCCATTTTCATAAAACGTTTTCATATAAGTTATTAATTATTGTGAATTAAATACCTCTCAATCAGATTAATGGAATTTGTTTTTAAATTTCAATTTTTTCATTTGAAGGTAAGTTATAATTTTGGTTCTAAATAATTCTTAATATTTATTTCAATTGATTTGTTTTCAAAAATCAATTCGACATTTAGTTTCTTCAAATTTCAAATCAATTTTGCACTAAAGCTTATAAATCGTTCAAATCATTGATTAATTGTCAAATAGTCAAGAATTTTAAGTTAATCTTGAGTTTAATTTAGAGGAAAGTTAAGTATAAGAACTCAAAAAAGTGTGAGCCCATAGGCATTGACTTTTCTAAAGAAACCTTAATTTTGCCAAAAACTCAAATTGATTTTTTACAGTTTTCACAGAATTTTAAAGAATTTACGAATAAAAAAAAGATATAATGTTAAGTTTTTAAATTATTTGATCAAAAATATTTAGATTTAAACTGTTTAAAAGTTAAAATAATATTTCGAAACGTTAATTAGAATTAGAAACTAATTGAATTACTAATGTTCATGACTTAGCGAGTAATTGAATTTCTTAAAAATCAACTTATATTCAGTTCCATCTATTTCTATTAGACTTTTTTGTCTAATGTATGATAATTTATGTAACAAAAAATCTCATAAATTTAATAGATTTATTCAACTAATAAGGAAATGTTTTAATACTGATTCGAAACTTGATAATTATGAAAATTGATTAATATTTTAAAGAAGTTATTTTCTTATTTCATAAATATATCCGTCAAATAATTGAAAATCCCTTTTCTCAAGGATAATGTGATCATCTATTCATTGAAACGATAGCATAAGTGTTCACTCATTTCATTTCAAATTTTTAAAGAATGATTAAAACTATGACTCAACATATATTCAGTATTAAATTTCAAATTCAATTGATTCTTAAATTCTTATTGAGTACTTGTGTGGGAAGATATTTATAAAACAAGTAAACTTATTATCTATGAATTGTCTGTTTTAATACCGGTATAAGTTATATGAAATGAATTAGAAAATTATTTTTAAAAACCATTTTTGCTTCTTTCTAAATAATAACCTAAGTTTGAGATATTTGTTGATCTCGAAGAATGTGTTAGAAATAGTATTGAATTTTCAATAATTGTGATAAAATTAGAATAATTTGGAGTCAAATAATTATCGTTTATTGAATGTAGAGTTTGTTTGTTATAGAGTTTGAAATAGAGTTTAAACGTTAGTGACTTTGTTAAAAGTGTAAATCCAATTGTTTAATATTTCATTCATAGACTTGAATTGATATTTGATAAACTTTTAATCGATTTAAATGAAGGCAAATGACAGATAATGACAAATTCGTCACTTTTAAGCGTTGATTCAATTTTTATTATTTGTTTATTTAATTAGAATTGCGATTCATTTTGATATTATGATTATTTTCTATTATTATTTTGACATAATCTAAAACTAATCTATAATTTCATTTTCATTATCAACCCTTCAATAGAATAATCTCATGATTTTTCATTACAAAGTCTATAAATAGATAAATTTGATTGAAAACGCTTATTAAACGTTTAGTTGTAAATATTGTTCATATAATTAGTATTTGAACTGCTTTTCACTTGAATTATTAATTTTTCTGTTAAAATACGTAAAGTATATATTTTTTAACTAGTTTTAAATTCGTTTCTTATATATATTTTTTAATCACAGGTCAAGAATGCAAAGTATTTCAAACGCACAAAAGTCTTCACTGCCAGTCTCTGCCACATCTTCGCCGACATCTCCGGTATCGAAACCCATAACGGCTAAATCGGCTCCAAATCCGCCCAATTTTTTTGCATTTCGTTGGCTTTTTCGCGGTTCTCGAAAGTCATCAAAGAAGAAGTTGAAACAATTGAGTAATGATAACAAAAGTAAAGAATCATTCGTTAAAATAACTGATACATCAAAAATACTTTCGCGTCAAAGTTATTCATTTGATGACATCCAGCAATTTCTCATTAATAGCGAACAGAAGGCAAATAATCACAAACAGATTAATATTTATAAATCAAATCTAGAGATTGTCAATAAGAATAACGAAAACAAGAGGAAAAGTCTGACAAGTTTTACGTGTAAATTATGTCTAACCAACAAATCTAGTTATGAAATGCATTCAATTTGGTCGTGTGGTTGCGCTTTCTGTAAACCTGTAAGCATTCATTTCTCATTATTTTGTTTATTTAATTAAACCTCAAAAGAGTCGCATTTGTTTTATTCAATGAGTCCAACTTTTTGTTGGCTTCTTTTCAATTCATTTATTAGTATTTTATGTTTTCTATCAACGATTTCATCTGTTCACTCAAGATAAGGATAATTATTTTATAGTCTGTTCTAAATAATTAAATATATTTTTGCATTTAAAAGGCTTAACTTATGAATAAGTTCATCAGATTATCCAATATCTGATTTATAAGATTTACTAAAAGTTAATATTCGTATTCACGAACTTTTTGTTTGCAACCCATTCATGATTTGAGAATTGAGTTATGCTTAAAATGTTAGGATTAATGTTGAAGTTTATATTTGATTATTAAAGTTATCTGAAGAAACCCTTGTTTTATATGATTGAAAGATGAATTTTTTGCTATAATTTGAATGTTTGCCAACACACACGTTATATAGAAATATGTTTAAGTAATCTATAAAAAGTATCAATATTTGAACTCATGAACTAATGCCAAAATCATTATTCAATTGAGAGATCAGTTTCTTAACCATTTCTTATGAAACGATTTATTTATTTTGCTTAAAATTGCATTAATCTTGAATTATAAATAAGTTAATCTACTGTAGAATACATTTATTCTTCAATTACTTCATCTCTTCAATAGCTTAAGAGTAGTGACTGTTTTGGAAAATCCAAATAAATTAAGTTTTGTCTGAATCACATTTTTAACCATTAATTTCGAATTCAAGTCTTACTTTTTGTCACTTTATAAGTCTGTGGAAACTCTATTCAAAATGAAAAATCGTTAAGAATAGAGTTCAATGTTTTTTACATTAAGTCTTATAAAACTCATCTAAAGTCGTAAAGTTATTGCAAAACTTTTATCGAATTCTTTGAACCAGAGCTTGAGCTCGAGATTACCCAAAATCAAAAAAATATTACTCTTTATTACTCAGAGTCAAAGGTTCTCAAAAACCTGAGTTATTATTTTTCAGACAATAAACTAAACTATAGAAAGAATTCGAATAATATCTTTTGCATAATATATTGATTCAAATAATGAAAAATCATAAATATTAGCATTAATAGTGTTTGTGTTTGTCTCGAAAAACATAAGTCCAGGGATTGTTTGTAATGAACGTCAAACTAATTAGTGAACAAAATAATAGAGTTAACAATAATTTGTGATTTGAATGCTTTATTGATTTGAATGAACGTCACAGAACGTCATTAATAGAAAGACTTGTACAAAGTTGAAAACTGATTACATATAAATTAATTGAACCTAAAAGTGACTTTTGTTTTGCTTGTTTAGTGTCTTTCTCAATATTGCGAAATGTCTATACGTGAAGGAAAAGTATCATTACTATCATGTCCTGACGGCGAGTGTCCTGACTTTCAAACCAAAACCAATTTTCTTTCTCCGCGAGAAATCAAACTTCTAGTTTCACAAGAATTATACGAGACTTATAAACGCTTTAGACTTAATTGGATGATAGAAAATGATCCAAACAGGACGTGGTGTCCATCACCTAATTGTGAGACCATTTGTTATATTAAACAATCAAAACAGAGAAACAAACCGTTACCAGTCTTTTGTTCGACTGTAAGTCTATTCAACAATTTTTCGATTGAGTTGACTTTAAATTCATTTAATTCTCTTTAAACAGTGCAATAAAACTTTCTGTTCTTCGTGTCGAAGGAATTGGCATTTGGGTATCGATTGTAAAAAGTTCAATACACAAGACGAGTAAGTGTTGCATAACTTATTACCCATTTATTTATTGTTATATTATATTGAATTAATTGAATCAATATTTGTATTAATAAAGAGTTCTTCTGAACGATTTGTCACCAATAAAGCGATGCCCAAAATGTTGTATTTTAATAGAACGCGACGAAGGATGCGCTCAAATAATGTGTCGTAATTGTAAACATGTCTTCTGTTGGTTTTGTTTGGCATCATTAGAGGTTTGTCTCTACTTAAAACTCGATTTTTAATATAGATATTGATTGAAATGATTTCATAATTTATAGGATGACTTTCTTTTGAGACATTACGATAAGGTAAATAAAGATCTAAGATGTCTGCCATTGAAACGAATAGCTATTATAATTGAATTTTTGAATAACAATGATTAGGGCGCGTGTAAAGACAAATTGGGACACTCGAGAGCTTCAGTTATATGGCATAGAACTCAAGTGGTGGGTATATTTGCGGGCTTTGGTCTATTGATTCTATTGGCGTCACCAATGTTTATATTGGCCGCACCCTGTCTTCTATGTTGTAAATGCAACTCTTGGTATAAGAATGACGATCACGAAGATTACGATGATTTTAATCCTGTCAATAATGATATTCTCAGTAGAAGTGACTCTCTTTTATAGTTTATTTTAAATTTCATTTTATTTTCCATGAGCTTTATTTTCATTCAAATCATGTTTTGAAAAGTGGCTTAAATACTGAAATATGATTTTGTATTATATGTCAGTTATATTCTGCACAATAATTGAGCCAAAAAATAGATTCATATTAATGAGTGATGAATTTGTTTATTATTTGTTAAAATGTAAAAATCATGTCAAAAACCAATATTTTCAACAAAAAAACTCTCAAATACTTGAATTATGTATAGGTTTAGTCTCTATTCAATGTATTCTTCTTCTGACAAATACTTAATATTACTTTAAAAGTAAAAAGTGTCAAAAAGTTACTGAACGAATGCTTGCTTACCAAAGACTTATCAAAATTAATAATAAAAATATATATTAAATTTTATTCAAAGCATTTTTAAATTTTAAATAAACTTCTAAATTATCTCAAATGTAAAGAAAATTAAATATGAACTGAAGTTGACTTAATTGAAACTTTATTTAATTTTAAAAATACAAATAATATTCACGTTAATGATTAATATAATTAATTGTAAGCCTAAATGCAAACTATGAACTAATGATAACTTAGTTATAATTCATGATAATTGACAACTATTGAAATTATTCAAAAAACAAATGATATTTAGCTGAAAAACATGTTTATTTCTGTGATATAAAGGTTTTAAGTTTCTCAAGAAGTCCAATATATTGTGTGTGTTCGTAAACAGTCGAATATTCAATGAGTTTTTTAGCAAACTGCTGATCAATACCTCTTTCCTGAAGTAAATCCATCATAAGGTCATACATAGACCCGTCCATTACATCTCCAGAAACTGCATAACAATTATCTTTGAATTCTCCCTCATATATAGAGATCTCATTGATTTGAAACTCATCCGCAATATTCTCTTCAAACTGTTGTTCAGTCTGTTGTTCAAAGTCTTCATTAGTCATAAAAGAACAATTGATTCCAAGAATAGTATTTCCGCGTTTGACCTCAACGGCAAAGTCAGGCTTACAGACCATTTCACCGCTCAGTTTCTCTCTTTCTTCGGCCAAATCGTCTTCATTCGAATTTTCGGCATCAACAGAATGGTTAACATTAGTCTTGAGTGTTATCTCTTCGCTATTAAACTGTTTCTTAAATGTAAGATTACTTCCATCTGTGGTAACACTCCATCCGTCCACTGATGGCAACGCCTTCTTCTGCGACTTCTTTTCCAATTCTATTTCTGACTCAAGAAATTCAGTCAATTCTTTATCACTTTGAGGACTATTTGCTGCGAATCGTTTTGAGACAATTGATGCCAAATTATATGTCTTTTGAAGGTTTAATCGATTCGATAAAACGGTTGAAAACATTCTTAAAGGCATTGATTTGTTTGAAATGACATAACATTTATTTAAATTGAATGTCATTTGTCTTAACAAAAGTGACGCGTTTTTAGCGATTCGAGACATTCTTCTTATTAATTGAATATTTATTAATTATATATAATTAATGTTTTAATTGATAACTGAATCGCAAAAATACAACACAAAGAATAACTGATGCAATGCTTTTCACAATTGAATGCCTTTTAAAACACGCTTCACTCCATTGATACGTAAATGTTATGATACGAGCGCTCTCTTTGGCCTTATTTTTGTTTTAAAAACTTTTATAGGTATTAAGACTTGAACCCCGTTCGGTGGCGTTACTTGTTATAATACAAATAACTATTATTTTAGTAATTTCACTTTTAAGGTTAGGTTAGTTAGGTTAGGTAAAAATAAATTGCGCGCGGAGCGCGCTAGGCTCTATTTCAAACACTTATCAAATTTAATAATTGACAAATAATAATTAAAAACATTAATAGACTTGTGTATTATATTTAATAGACTAAATTCAAAATAAGTTTGTTCAAAATGACCTTTTTAATAATGGAATCAATTGGTCCAAAGTTTTGTTGATTTATGTCAATTAAAACACATTTGAAATCAATTTTTAACAAAACTTTTATGGATTAAATTTAATTATATTTATAGATAAGAAATAATCAATTTTTAATTAAAGAGAAAACTTTTTATATGAAATATAGATATTATTGAAGGCATTATAAGTTATATTGAGTAATATTTAAGTTATAATTTATTGAACAGAAAACACTATTTTATAGCATTTCAATCAACGAATAAGTGTGAAGATTATCATTAATGACTCTCAAAGCCTTTCTATTAATTTTATTTCTTGAAGTTTTTGGAATTGAATCAATGAATTTGATGCCACCCTTTAATTGTTTGCCTTTACTCTCAATAAAGTCTAATAAAAACTTTTCGGACACACTTTCCTTTTGATGCAAAACAACAAAAGCGCGAGGGATTTGACCGTATTTAGGATGGGATACACCGATGACCGCAACTTCTTTGACAGATGAATGTTTTAATAGAAGAGTTTCCAAAGATAAAGGCGCTATTTGTTCGTTTCCACAATAGATCAGTTCATTAACTCTGCACTCAATATAGAGAAGTCCTCTATTATCATAATATCCTGCATCACCCGTTCGGAAAAATCCATCGCTAGTAAACGCCTTTTCAGTAACAATAGACAAATTTCGTTCCTTTAGAATCATTTGTTCACTTTTGACACATATTTCTCCCACTTTACCCTTTGAACGAGATTTTTCAGTTCTGGGATCAATTATCTTGATTTCAACTCCAGGTACAGGATATCCAACACTGAAATAATTGAAATTTTTCTCATCGAAAGTCGATAAACTTCTCCAAACACATGATATGACTCCAGTTTCAGGCTTTCCATAAACTTTTTATATTTTAAAAATTTCAAACTAAGTGAAAAGATTTGAATAAATTAGTTTTGAATAGCAGTCAATTACTTGCTCGGAAATATTTTGGCCTCAATTTTGTGAATACTTCTTCAGTCAGAACATCTGCGTGAGGAAGGGGTGAACCACTATGTAATATGTCGTATAAACTCGAAAAGACATGATTTAATTTACTAAAGAAGAAATTTTTAAGTCAAAAATGTTTTGAAACTCTTTTAAATGGAATTTGAGAAAAACTTATAAAAAGTCTGTTTGTGATTAATAATGCTTTAGTTATCTTTTTGCAATTTTGAAACAGATTTTGGCGCATTTTCAATATTTTGTGCATTGGTTAAGCTTAAAAACTGTTAGGCATTAATGATATTTAAAAGATCGACAAATGTCCAAATTAATTAATTAATAATTCAAAATCAATTTTTAAATTATCAATCAAATATGATTTT
>JAQFXV010001500.1:0-13275 GCA_034694065.1 Camisia spinifer | reverse complement strand
TGTAAGGAATATGTCGATTGTAAACCTTTAATACCTTTTTAATTGATTTCATTAAATTTTTATTGAATTTATAAAAAAATATGTATAATTTCTCCCGGAAAATTGATAAGATTTGTTGAAAAATTCAAGGAATCCTTGAAAAAGACCTGGCAACACTAATTTCCAGCAAAAGAGTCACTGATCTCGTCAGAAAATCTACGAATAAATTTCATTCTGTTTCATGCGTTCTTTCATTGAATCGGAAGTCAAACCAAAATATGGCATTTGTATTGTATCGAAATTTTGATCCATCTTGAAATTTATTGAACTATTCTTGAAATCATTCGAAGTAAAGTAAGTGAAACATTTTCCTAACTCTTCAATTTTGCTCAAATATTCTAAAACTGTGCAATCAAACAAATATTTCGTGTTTTTATCATCAGTCAAATGTGCTGAACATTTCAGAATTTCTGTGAGATTAATTGAAGAATCAAAAAGTTGATACAGACTTGAATTAGTTGTTCCAAATTTTTCCTTTTTGTAATCATTCCAGTGAAGATTTTTATCCGTACAAATAGATATTTTTGGTAAATCAGACTTTTCTTTGTCAATAAGATTGAGTTTAACATCAAAGTTAAATTCGCAATATGAATGCGTTATAACAATGACTTGTAATGATAACACAATTAAGCAGATAATTTTGAAAATAATTTTTATAAAAAGCAAAATGTTTTTTAATTCCACTTTCGTCAAATATTAAATCTTTATTCTGTTTTGCGACACCACTCAAATTAATTTTGCTTACTATTGAAGTCATATAACTAATATAGTATTGAAATAAGTGACAGGACCTTTTTTCAACACAAAGTTTGGACAACAGATCCGGGTGCCAGGTCAGTACGATCCAAAAACCGGAGAAAAATATCAAAGAGTCCCCCTTATAAAAAATACACAAATAAATACCAAAATTTTTCACAGTCAAAGAATGTTTACTAGTTAATGCTTAAAGTTATTAATTCAAATCAATATTGATGGTTATTCTTTAACAAAATACTTTGAATTTGATTTAGCAGCTTCAAAACATTTTTTCATTTTCAGAAACAATTGTTTTGCTTTCAGGTTTTCCATTTTAATTTTAAATTAATTTCCATCTGAGACTTTCATTTTACTCGCATTTGCTTTTTGACTTTTAATTACATTTTACTTGCTTAAAAAATCATATTTGCTTTTAATTTTACTTTCAAAAACAGACCTTACTCTACTGTTCCCAAATAGAACATTAAAAATGGTTTAAACCTGAAAATTCGTGTCAAACTATTCGAATTTTTTGGAAAATGAGTCATTCTTTGTTAGAAAATACATTAATTGTATATTTGGCTCTAAATTTGTCTAAATTTTTTTTACTTTTAATTCTGTTTGTACTTTGCTTTATGAGATTTCATTTTACTTGCTTTTACTCTTTGATTTTCAGTTTTATTTTAGTTGCTTTTACTTTTGCTAAAGTGAATCTTTTTAGTGCTTTTCATTTTACTTTTACTTTTTAAAGTAAACCCAACTCTATGAGTAACATTTTAAGCAAATTCCAAGCATGTCATATTGAAGTTCACTTTCGTAAATATCTTGCCCATTTCTTTTAAGGACTATTAGCACTTTAAGATTTGACTTTTTGACTTATTCACAAGAATAATTAATTGACTAGATTAGTTTAACAGATTAAATTTGAAATTGAACTTAAAATAACTAATTGTTTGATTGAATAAAATTATTTAAGAGTTTTTATTCACTTATGAATCTAATGTTTGAAATTTCATGCAGTTTTTAAACAAATAAAGACTTATTGACTGAGACTTGAAATTCATTCGTATTTGAATGAAACAAATTCTTAGAAATAACTTAGTTTAAGTCGAACACCTGTCGTGTGTTTATATGCTTATCAAATGTTAAGACTAATAAATACTTCTCATCTTATCAGTGATTTGGACACCTTAAATGATTAATGATTTGTTTCAAAATATTTTAATTTTGAAATTTATCTTCATTGTCTATTGTTAAGAAATTTCTCTTACCAAAATATTTCACTGAAAAACGGAGAAACAGACAAATATTGAATTCCCAAAACGGAGAAACAGACAAATATTGAATTCCCAAAACGGAGACCGGAGGACACTTCCAAATACCGGAGACTCCGGTCCAATCCCGGAGACCTGGCAGTCGTGACAACAGATCGATCAATTAATTAAGCTTACCTTTTATTAAAAAAAACTATTATTCGTTAATTAAATTTTTATTCGTAAACTTAATATTAATTATGCATCATTTTCGCCTTTTATTGAGAAATCTGATGATTTTTAATCAATAAACTACTGATAGTTATATCAATTAAGTTCCCTTTATATAAAATAATTAACATATTAATTAAATTTTTATTTGTAAAGCTGAAAATTACTTATAAAAAATATCTATTCATGTTTTAATTCAGCATAAAATTAGTTTTGAAACCTCATTCGCATAAATTAATGTTATATGAATGACATATAAGTATATAATAATAAGTTTTTATCGATCTTCAAAAAGTTAAATTTATTTTTTGAAGCATATTTCTTATGATCCACTAAATAGGTTGAAGATAGTTGTTCTCATATATAACTCATAATTGATAATTATTAGAGCATTAAAAAATAAATATCAACTATACCTAAAAAATTCATCCTATTTCATGCATTCAATAGATCTATTATTTTTGCCATGTTTCACATGAAACTTAAAAATAATATTGTTTAAAACTGTAAAAACTACATTTAAATTATAGCTATTTCATTACTTTCAAATGACATATAAAACCTAATCAATGCTTTCATAAAATAAATTTAGTAATCAAAATAACTTCAATTTCCGAAAATGATAGTCAAGAAGCTATAGAGAAGATCCCAGAACTAGTTGAGTAGTGTTTACCAGACTTTGATTTTTTTGTCTCAGAACGTTTATTTAGTTACTGCAACTAATTTTTCTGGTGAAAAATTTAAATTTGGACCGTTTAACACTGGTCTAACAGGAGATCTAATTAAGATACGATAAAATATTATTCATGAGATCTAACTTTGATTCAATGAGTAATAACAGTATTCTTCATTTGAATCAACGAATTGAACTATATAGAAATTAATCATGAAAAATTTCGGGCGGGTTGACATTTTCGGACTATCGGGTTCGGGTAGGTTGGACAAGGGGCTAAGAAAGTCTGGTATGTTTAGCCCGATGATTTTCAGCTTTTGTACAGGTCTAGTATATCTCAACAATGCAAGGCAAATTTTCAGTACTAATGAATAAAGTCTTAGAAATAAATATAATCAATAATTCGATGGTTAATGATATCTATTTTAAATATATTGAACACTCATTATTGACTTATCATTTATCAGTTATGAGTTTTTATTTGATTCCAATTTTGATAAAGACTTTTCAAAAAGATTATAAGTCTTATCAAAATTACTATTCAGTTCAAAAGAGCGGACTTTTTCCCCTATCTGTACAACATTTATAAAGGAAAAGACTTTATCATAGTTTTTCAGAATTCAATATAAAATTGACAAAATATTGATTTAAAATTAAAAAGAAAGTTTTTAATTTATTTCATATTTTAACTAATTGATCGATTATTGATAATAATTTATTATTTGCTTCAAATTCATTTAAATCAATATAAATGGAAGAATAGTGAAGAATAAAATCTATAGCCTCTTAGGTTTGAGAATAATAATTGTTAATTAGCAAAAATTTCATTATATACATTCAAGTTTCGTCAATTCTATATTTAATTCTGAAAACTATGATAAAGTCATTTCCTGGATATATATCTGTATTCAGAGCTCGATTCCTGTGCTTTACAGGCGATTCCCAAACGTATGTCAACGATAATTATATCGATAGTTTAAACTTTGACTTTCAATATATTCTTTGATTTTTTATGGAAAAATATTTCTGACTGATCGTAATTGAGATTCATTTTTAGAAAAGTGAAAATTTCCAGTTAATCAATAATTTTACATTGAAAATTTGATTATTGAGGTTTCTTAATAACCGATAAAAGGGTTGCGAAAATATTTTTAAATCAATATTTTTTGCCAATCATAAAAAAATTACCACTAAGAAAATGGTTTCAATAAAATTTTTGGTTTTGCTATTATTATGTGTTTTGACAACTCTTTCAAACGGTAAATAAGTTTTGGTTTTTATCTCAATTTCATAAATTTACTGAAAATTTGTGATGCTATAAATTTTATAAAGGCCTCCTTTTGAATGTTGTGTTCTATTAGGTGAAAATGATGAGGGGGTTCAGAACTAAACTTTTTCATATTTTATGAAATTTTATAAAATTTTTAATTTCTTTTGAATTTTCATCTATCAATAAAATGTCCTGAAAACTAAAGTACTGAATGCAGTTCATCATCCTTTGGAGGATATCCTCTCAATAAATTGACTCTTCCTAACACTTAGCTTAAAAACAATTGTAGATGAATATGACGTCAAACAATAGACTGTTTTACAAAAATAGGCCCCTCCTCATCCTCCAGTTGATGAAATGCATTCAGATTACTGTTCCAGAAATCTCGGGAGTGGGTCTGATTTTTGAACATTAGAGTTAGGGTTTGAAACTTCTATGATTTTATCCCCCATTTATCATCTATGATTAGAGGTTAAGGCTTATTTTGTAATTCTTAAATATTTAGAATAAACAAGAATGAACATTAATATGAGCTCATATTGTGAAGGATTAAATAATTGAATAAGTAATTAATTTTTTCGATCAATTGAAATTCTAATACTGAATAATGATAGATTATTAGTAAAAATTCATTCATTTTTAAGAATAAGACTTTCATCTATCATTATTAGCAAAGTACCCTTTCATTAACAATAGATTTAGCATGGTGATTATTTTTAACCCCTTTATCAACAATGGAATGCTTATATTTCATTATTAGATATATTCCCTTTATTAATAAAGCATGGTGATTATTTCTTCCACTATATTAAGAAAGAAATTCTTATCTTTCATTATTAGTTAAGAGCCCTTTATTAACATGGATCAAAATATCCTTTGTTAGCAATAAAATTGTTTTTTCCACTATTACTAAAGAAGGGAGACAGGCAGACAGAATTCTCAAATCCATAAGCTCCCATTGTTAGACAATATGAGTTAAAAATAAAGACAATAATAATATTTCTATTTTTCAAAATGATTTGAACTGAACAATAGATAAATTCTACATAAATAAGTGTCAGGACGATTGGTTTGATTATAAAAATGAGAAATGCATTAAAATAATCGAATCTAAAGTTAATTATACGGAAGCCATAGAAGAATGCCATAAACTTAATTCAACATTAATTACAATAGAATCACCAGAAGAAAGCTTATTTATAACTTCATTATTATACGGAATCGATAGTAAAGTTGAAGGACTTTTCATAGGTTTGAAGAGAAAGAAACTTAACGATACATTTGTTAATGAATTTGAATGGGAAGATAATACAGACTTTATGTTTGAGAACTGGTCTTCAGGAAAACCTATGGATTTGGATGAGAATAATCACAAGGAATGTGTGGAAATATATTCCGGAGAAATATTTGGTGGAGAATGGGGTAGTTTGAAGTGTGATTCAAATCGATACGCGATTTGTCAGCAGTTCATCAATAGTACTGAACCTGTTTTTCAGTTTGAAAAGTGTGAAAATTCACAATATGTTCGATATCGAGAATCTTGTTATAAAATTTATGATAAAGAATCGGCAAAGAATTGGGCTCAAGCAAATGAACAATGTATTAAAGACCATAAAAATAGTAGATTATTATGGATTGAGGATAATTTCGAACACTCATTTATTCAGTATTGGACTCAACTAAATATGAAATCTATTGAATTTTGGATTGGATTGTATACAAAGAAAGATTTATTTAAAGTAAGTTTATCATTCACTATAAAAGTATTGAGATATTATTCAGAAGTTTATAGAGTTTCAAAATTAAAGTTGGTTTGAAATTAAGACTTTGAAATTATAATCAGAAATAAATTCGAATCAGAATATCAGAAAATAATTCATAAATATTCATTAATTTATTAATTGATATGCTCAACAAAATTATTTGCTTTTAATTGTAAATGTGGGGGAGATAGCATTGAACACTACTAGAATTTTTTTTAAAGCATAAGGAATTCGAATTCAAAAAGTAAAATATTTAGGAATAAAATAATTCTAAAAATTAGAAAATTCAGTACAAACATTCATAAGAGAAACTTTAAGCAAAGCACTCTTTTTAATCTTGTAAGGAATGATTGATTTCAAATGAATTATGTTAAATTTCGTTTAAATTTTTTTGACAAAAACGAGTTTTTTTATGAATTCTCACTCAAAATTTTCTCAAAAATTAAATGAGTTTCTGAGAAAATCTGGATCATCCATGCTTGTTGAATACCTATCAATTTAAGATAATTTTCATTTCATCAAATAATAATAATAATAAATCTGGTTTCCTGATATACAGTAATTTTCGTAAGTGATCGGCATAGTATTTGTCTGTTAAATGGCACTTAGTGTTAATTTTTTTCCATGAAAAAAATTATGAGAAGAGGGTGGTTTGGGACCGATATCATACTCGAGTTGCATGAATTTACTCAAATGTATGTAGGTGATAAATAACCTAACTCTCTCAGAGAATCTCAGCAAAAATTTCCAAATTCTGGAATATAGAATTGAAATTTTATAAAAAATCATTGAATACGTGTATTTTAGTTTGGTGAAAAAATACCCAATATAAGAGCTACAGGGTCACAGGATCATCAACGTAAATATTCTGAATTTTCAAAAATCAATAACTTTTTAATTTGTTGACCAAAAATCATGGAACCGGTATCAAATTAAAGATAATTTCAAGCATTTTCAAAATATCAATACCAAATTAAATAATCTACTTGATCAGGACTCATTCTGATATAATATTTCTAATTAATTTGAAAAAATATCCCGAATTGATATTATAATTCAGCATTTTCGATAGTATTGCTGAGCCATTAAAATGACTTTTTGAAGCTCTCATCTGAACATCTCAATAGCGTGTGACATTCTCATCACACCTCAAAACTTCTTGCATTCTTTCAGGCATTGAATTTATCAATTGAAAGAAAAATTCCATGTTATTAGCTAACATTTCATGTGCTACCAGTAATGCCTCCCAAAGTTGATCAACATCCCGAATTGTCGTGCTTTGACATCTTACAAGTCTTTTAAGCATGGAACCCAAGTGACCACATGAGTTAAGATCAGGAGATCTTACTGGATGTGGGAGCAAAACTTGATCTGGATCACCTAGATTCTCTTGAATCCAGTCTCGAATGAAATGAATTCCATGAGATTGGTGGTTATCGTGGAAAATAAGGAAGTCTTCGTCTTCAAATTTCTGATTGATGTAAAGAAGTATATTTTCTTCCAAATATTCTTTATAAACTTCTTTATTGAAGCGCTCTGTTTTCTTAATTGGTCCGATACCATGAAATGAGAAGCTGAGAAATAAATTGTTTGAAAACTATTCAAAATTGATAATAGTATTTAAATACCTCGCGATGAAAGAGAATGTTTTGCGGTTTTGTGTGGGACGTTTTTTTGATCGTTACAAGTGCCTTTTAATCACCAAACTCTCGGTTTTCCTCAATCACTAGTTGATATGCCGAACTCATCGATAATTCAAATTTTTGTCATGCTTAAATTGGATTTACTCAAGAACCCCTAGGGTTAAAAAAATTTTATAAACATCATGTAACTCTGCTTCATGAGCTACACAAGATGGCTATCTCGAATTTTCGCAACGGTAAATTTAATATTTTTTCAGGGGAGTTTTTACTGTCATAAATATTGGTTCCGGGGGGCCATAATATTAGCGCCTTCGCCCATTAACTTTGCCTGGTTAGCTGAACCGAGTGATACTACTATTGGGAGCCTAGCCCCCCGGAAGACCCCCTTCCGACCCTGCCCGTGGGCGACCAAGACGTTTATAAAGAGTTTTATCAGAGACTTGGAAATTCATTACTCGAATTCTCTCATTATTTTTGATTTCTTTAAGTGTTGACCGTTGATTTTCTTTAGTCACCTCTGCTAAATCATATCTTCTGCGATGGTTGTCTTACGAGGACGGCCAAGCTTTTCTTCAGCAAAAAATGTGATGTCGTTATCGTCCTTATTAGCCCATTCATCATAAGTGGATCGCACAATACCTGAAAAATGAATAAAAACTTAGTTGTCTTTATCTTAAAAAATAATTATTACCGATTCTGTGAAGAATTCTTGATTTTGGTGTCCTCAATACACGTAATTTGATGAACTTTCTGAATTTAATTTCACTACTTTCAGTCATATTAATTATTTTTCAGTGAAATTGAAACAATTAGAAGAAAGACAGCAATATTAATGTAACAAAAATCTCATGATAGTTGATTCATATAATACGTTTCACAATAAAAAACGTGACTAATATGATTATAGGTGTAAAAATCTTCAGTAACTTGTTGATATAAAATACTCGCGCAATATCTAACGAAAAGTTTCGTATAATTTATTTTGGTATTGATATTTTGAAAATGCTTGAAATTATCTTTAATTTGATACCGGTTCCATGATTTTTGGCCAACAAATTAAAAAGTTATTGATTTTTGAAAATTCAGAATATTTACGTTGATGACCCTGTGACCCTGTAGCTCTTATATTGGGTATTTTTTCACCAAACTAAAATACACGTATTCAATGATTTTTTATAAAATTTCAATTCTATATTCCAGAATTTGGAAATTTTTGCTGAGATTCTCTGAGAGAGTTAGGTTATTTATCACCTACATACATTTGAGTAAATTCATGCAACTCGAGTATGATATCGGTCCCAAACCACCCTCTACTCATAATTTTTTTCATGGAAAAAAATTAACACTAAGTGCCATTTAACAGACAAATACTATGCGGATCACTTACGAAAATTACTGTATATAAGACATTTAGGCTATAAATAATACTTTAATTGCTTTCAAATAGAGTAAAATTTTTGAACGGAGATAATTGGATATAAATGATAACTTATTCGATTTAAATCACTATTCAGCTTAAAAATTAGAGAGGAATGATAGGAAATTTACTTAAGTCTGAAAAATTGTTCTTTGTGCTCTGACTCTAAAATTGAAAATTTTTGTATAAATTTGGTTACATTTAAATCAGATGAATCAGAAAATTACTTTATTAATTGAAATTTTATGCTTTTGAGTGCCAAAAATAATTTTTACACAAAAAGTTATGAAACGATTGCTATAAGAACTACAGACAAAAATCTGTTATTGAATAAAAATCAAGATGAAATTTTCCCTTATTTTTGGAATCGTTTACTAACTATATAAGTTCAACAATAATTATATTGAAACAACGATTTCAAGATCAAGTTGTGTTTTATGTTAAGCATTTTTAACGTAAATTTTATACTTTGTTTTAATTAACTTAAATCCCTGATGAAGGTCTAAATACTGACCGAGAAAAGTGTGCTAAAAAGAAATAAAATAAAATCATTTTTCACTTATTAAAAAGAGTTGAAACTTATTCTTTATATATTATGCTTTTATCATATTTTTCAGAATCAATTTGAATGGATAAATGAATGGCCAGTTTTTTATACTTTATTCGATCCAGATGGACATTATATCAGTTCCAAAATAGAACATAAATGTTTTAATCAGAATAGAGTTTCAGGATTATGGAGAAATAATCATTTTTGTGACCATAAACAGGCCTTTATTTGTAAAATTAATAACCAATCAATACCTGGAGATGAATCTTATATTAATGGGATTTGTCCCCAATTCATTGATAAAACAAATTGTAATACCAATGATGATTGGCTTAATTTGCATAAGAGATCAAAATATTGTTATTGGTATAGTGTTGAACCTATGGATTGGTATGTATTATAATATATAATTAACAATTCATTTTTTACTATTGTAATGTTTATAGTAGTTCAAGTATAATGCCATATGAAACCAAAATAACTCAAGCATAGCTAACGAATAATAGTCATTTAACTTCGACTCCACCCTTAAAAACTTAAAGAGCACTCTCAAAGAGAATCTTCAAGTTCTTTAAGTTTTATATTTAATGTTGACGATTAACAAGTTTTTATTTGTAAAATTAATAACCAATCAATATCTGGAGATGAATCTTTCATTAATGGGATTTGTCCCCAATTCGTTGATGAAAAAAATTGTAATACTAAAGATGTTTGGAAGAATTTGCATAAGACATCAAAATATTGTTATTGGTATAGTGATAAACATATGGATTGGTATGCATTATATCAAATATTTAACAATTCAGTTTTTACTATTGTAATGTTCACAGTAAGTTCAAGTAATACAATGCCAAATATAATTGTTTTTGTTTTTAACGAGTTATTCAATGGAGACGAGACATTTAATCTAGAGTGGGGCATTTTTAAAAATTTTGCATACCCGCACCTGCAGAAAAAATGTGGGTGATCGACAAAAACCCGCAAATATTCGCACAAAAAAATCATTAAGAAATGGAAGAAAATTCAAAATACTGTTGTTCAATAAACTTAGACCAGCAGTTTTCTGAGAATATCCGTGCAAAAAGGGGTGTGAGTGCAAAAAGCCCTTGTCTGATTCAATAGATGACAAAACTCACATTTTTAGTTTTCATGTTTGATGTTCTTTTTTCTCAATCAATTTTAATCACTTATTCCATGGGTGTATCCTATAATAAATGTAATTTAAAATCATTTTTCTCATAGGAGTTCGTCATCAAAATATTGTCGTACAAGAAACGGAACATTAGTATCAATTCATTCCAAAGATGATTCAGATTTCCTGAAGCGATTCATACTAACATACAAAAAACATATATGGATAGGTTTATATCAGTTTGAGGCCGCTCAGTATAGATGGGAAGACAAGTCTGCCCTGGACTTCACCAATAGGTCTCCGGGAGAATCATCTGATAGGGTATACAATGAGTATTGCGTTGAAATGAAAGCTTTAGACATGACTTGGAATGACCTCAAGTGTGATAAATATGAATTGCAATTTATTTGCCAAATACAGAAAATTATACCAAATTATAATAAGACTGGAGATAAAGAAACGGAAGAATCAATCGGAAGAAATTTGATCGAAATTTGTAAGACTAATAAAACAACAACATCTCAGATTGAAATTACAACTATAATAATTATAGGAGTTTTATCTTTGATAATATTAATCCTCATCATTTCGATTGCTATAATTTGCTTCTCAGTCAAACGTCAAAAACCGATTTTAGAAATCTATAGACAAAATTCTATAACTAGTAGTGTTGAAAATCAGAATGTATATAATGTTACATCTACAGAATATTTTGATAGAATATATGATGACAACATTCCACAAAATGATGATTATTCAGAAACAATATCAGAACCCGATTATGAAGTTGTAAAAAATTCTGACTATTTAGAGATGAAATCCTGTTAACCATAAATAACACAAAATAAATTTTATACAATTGAAAACGTCTGTTTGTCTTTTATTCAAACAATATTGAGTAACAAAATTAAGTATCAAGACAAAAATTTCAGACTTATCATAATGTTTTAGGTGCATTAGCTTATTGAAATAGAAAAATAGAAATAACGCATAATTAAATCGGTTGTTATAAAATGTAAAGTTTATAAAAACGACTAAGAATCATGAAGTTGCCAATCATAATTTTTTTCGTCTTTTTCCATTAAATTCATGGTTTGCCTCTAAATAGCTTAGTACAGTTTTGCTTCAAGGTCTGGAAATAAAGTAAATCCGTCATTTCTTTGATACTGAGAAACAATAATTTTATATAAACCAATCCATATTTGTTCAATGTATTTTCGAATAAATGTCTTCAGGAATTCCGATTCATCTCTGGAATGAACTGATACCATTTAGTGAACTACAATATTTTGATGAAGAACTCCTGTCGAAACAATTAATTTTGAAATACATGTACTAAACAATGCTTATCTCTATATCATCTATTTTTGGAATTGTTGATTTGAATGACTATTTAAATGAATTGAATTAATTCAACTTTAGTATTGATTGATTTTTAAGTTGAATATTTTATGATAAATTTTTAAAAAGTCTCCCCAATGTCAAACTTGATTTTCTGAATGCTTTTTTTGCAAAAATTTTTTATTTGCCTGTTTTTCTGATAAAAAGAACCTAAATTTCTAATCTCTTTTCATTCATTTTCTTTAAGGTTCAAAAATAATTAAACCTCTTTTAAATTTTTAAATCGTATTTTTCGTCATTTGTAGAAAAAGTTTTACCGAAGCACACAGTGAATTATCTTCAAATATCCTGAATTGTATTTATAGAATTTTTGAAAATCCAGAATAATTACAAAATAAGAGAAGTTTAAGTTTATGGTGTTCTTCTATCGATTGCGTATAGTTTTGTTTAGAAACGACTATTTTAATGCATTTCTCGTTTTTATACTTAAACCAATCTTCTTAACAATCATTTGTGTAGAATATATCTGTTTTCACTTAATAGAATCGAACAATAAAATTATTTTGATTGCAATTAATATTAAAATCTCCTGAAATAATAATATGATCATAATTGTGATCATTTGTCACCATTTCAAGAGTCCTTTTGAAATAATCGTAAATTAAATCTTTATTGAATGCACATCTGTTAACGCTATTCATAAGTTTAACTTTCGATTAAAGCTTAAATAAAGACATTGTAAATCTCACTCAGAGATGATTTCTAACAAAAACGACAATTAAATGGAGTTAAGTATCATAAGCTTTTAATAGTAATTTTAATGGTGATAAATATCTATTAAGAAAGAAGGAAGGAATAGATATGTCCGTTTATATGCCTTTGCTATCAATTTATATAATTGTAGGAATATTGAAATATTATGAACAGTTTTTGTAATCATCAAAAGCATTGAGCACAGAGAGAATGGTTTCGATAAAATTTTTATTTATATTGATAGTATTATCATATGTTTTAAAAACGCATTCAAACGGTAAATGAAATTTTATTTATATATCATTTCCATTAATATGAGAAATATTTCGATACTTGGAGTTTCTCAATTAGAGATTAAGATATTTTGTACATTCTTTTAAATGAAAAACAGATATATACACAAATAGTGAAAATATAATTATCGATAAATTTGTTAATATTTATGAGTTTGTGAATAATCGTAAAAAGAGTAGTA
>JAQFXV010001499.1:0-13278 GCA_034694065.1 Camisia spinifer | reverse complement strand
AGTTAGTAATGAATGTCACTTCTTTTTCAAAGTCTTATAAACAGATAATTTCTAAATAATGGTAATTTAATTCTGAACAAGTTTAGACTTTCAGCAAAAGATACTATTAATTATTGGGTTTTCATTCTTCTAAATTCTCAAAAGTTATAAGAAGTTGAAATGAACAATGTATTGAACAACAATTTTGAAGAAACTTACAATTTTAAAGCTCTCTATAAGTTAGCGATAGATTTAAGTGATTTCAAAATCAATAAGAAACTTATCTATGCTTTAAGGATGCTTTTACTTCTATGCCATTAGAGTTCTTAAACCCTCAAAGATTCTCACAATAATGGTATGAACAAAAACTGCTCAGTTTTTTTCGAACAAACTTGACTCATATAAACTTGAATCTAATTTTAGTAAAAAATAGAAATAATATTCTGGATCCATTAACGTTTATTTTGATGTTTCAAACCAACTTGATTTTGATATTTCCCCTGAAATTTCTCAAAGTTTTCCAACAATAAATCAATTAATTGTCAATTTTGAATAAATCACACACGTAATAGACAATAATTAGAGTAAATTCAATGAAATGCAATATATAAAATGGATGGTAAATAAAATTCACACAAAATACTTTATTTTAATAGAAGAATAAACGATTTTTATTTTTGGAAAAATAAATCAATGCTTTTCACACAGAATCTAAATCTCCAAATAAATAGAGAGATAGATATGGGATAGAAAGACAGAATTATATTTTAATATTTATTTTTTAAATATTAAACTGAAATTAAACTAATGGAGTGATTGAAGTTTTATACCCGAAATTATCACCAAAATTCAACATAAATAGGGATAGACTTTCGAAAAATGAATATAGACTTGTTATGAAGTTTACAAGTATTAGAAGTTTGACTGATCCAGACTTTAAGATTTTGAATCCAATTGAATTGAAGCTTTCAGTGAATAACAAATTAATTTAAAGAATATTGATTCACAATAACCTCATTTGAAAATCGAGGTATAATGAACTCGAAATGAAACAATGAAACTAAACATTAATCATAATAATTGATAAAATATAGTAAACATCTATTTAAAAGTTAGTGGTGGGGAATAGAAATTTTTTGAATATTTTTCTCAGTGAAATACTGCGAGTTTAGTAAACTTACATTAGTCTCCAGCTATTTATTTATTCAGTTTTATTCTATTGTCTCATTTTATAGCCAAGAATGTTGAATACTGTTAGAAACCTGTCCGTCTTTACAAGTTTATGACATTGTGTCTGGCGGTGACATTTCTGTTTCTCAGCAACACAATCCTCGAAATAACAGAAATCTTTTATCGAAAGAATAAATAGTATACGAGATGCTCAATACTATCCATTACTAAATTAACTGCAAAATGTGCATTAAATTTGCAAATTTGAATATTTCAGAAATAAAATTCTCATAAATTGAAACAATAAAAGAAATGATGCATTCATTACAAATAATTTTAGAAAAATTCAAAGATAAGTTATGAAATTATTGTTTATGTTGCCTTCAGATGCTTAGTGTTTTACAAACCGATCTTTAGTGAAATAGCGTTCCCTTTCTTTTGAAATTGACTTACTGTTGAACTATCAAAAAAGTGGATTTATTTTGGAGTTTTGAACAACATTTATAAGCGGTTAGAGATAGTTGGAAAGTAAAGATAAGGGACGATTGAGGTCCGTCAGCTCCCTGTAGTGAATTAGTATTGTTTGCTGAACTTAAAAGGAGCGGTACTTTTACATAAATCACTGCAATAGGAATTTTTACTGACCACATAGTTGTGTTTGATGTAGAATCACTCATGAGTCAGACTATTACCTGTCCAGTTATTTTTTCAGCTTGTATTTAAACAATTTAGTGAACGCATGCATTTGTGAGTATGTGTGTGATTGTGTGTGTGGGCCCACACTCTCTATGCTATACGAAATGTGCTACACATTATGCACATTATATGCAGTACAACATCACTTACAAGTTGTGCTAACTTTTGCTAAAAGGCAAACTTAACTTTTAATTGTAACGCATTAGTCCTGAATAGCTCGTGACTCAGTTTCACTCAATAGTTTTCTTCTTATTCTGGATGTAATCGATTTCGTTCCTTGTATTCTGAGCGCTAAACTTACCAAAAGTTTGGCTAATGAAGCGTTTAAATATGTTTGTTTGTGCTATTCTTATTGCTAATCGCAGTATTCAATTAAATGGGTTACTATTTGAATAACTATTTTCGATCTTTTGACAATTTGTTAACATTTTTCATCTTTGTGTTCAAGCTTTCTAACTATGAAAGTGAGTTTGGAGTTACAGATGAAATAGTTTTGTTGTTGTATTAGTTCTAGAAACTCAATATTGAAATTAGTTTTATTTAAAAAATGTAGTATTTTATTAATAATAAGTATCATTTTTAGCTCTTGGTATTCATTTGGAATCACATCATCAAATTGATCTCATAGAAGAACTTCATTTACTCAACACAACATATAATGGTCTTTCTGTCGAAGGAAATTTTTATCATTTTAATCCAACCATTTTTTTATTTGGTAATGATTTGAAAGATTTAATTGAAATTTGATAATTAATGATGTAAAATATGTTTGAATAGAAGATAATAGGAGAAGCATTCGATATTCACCTAATGTTAATAGGAAAGCATCATATCTTATTTCTCAAAGTAAAGTCTTTACATTTATTGCATCAGTTAAACAAAATAAACAAAATACTGGAACCATTATATCCTTCACAGAAGGCATAAATAGGTAAAAATACTCAATTAAATGATTTCGATCTTTCAAGTACAACAAAAACTATTTTCTTTTCAAAGGTTTTTAGAATTACAAAGTGTTGGTCGAAAAAATGAGATACGATTGCATTATAGGCACGATAACATTGTACACACAGAGACTTTTCCATTCAATATTGCAGATGAAAAGTGGCATAAAATAGCGTTATCGGTCAGTGCAATCAAAGTTGATTTATATATTGATTGCAATCACATCTATACCAGAGAAATTCGCGAGATTGATACTGATCTCAGCCAACACTCTAATGTGACACTTTGGTTGGGACAAAGATATGTTAAACACTGCCTCTTTAGAGTAAGTCTAAGATCAGTCTTTATCGTTATCTACATCTAATTTTTTTAAAGTCTAAGATCAGTCTTTATCGTTATCTACAT
Organism: Camisia spinifer; assembly: GCA_034694065.1. NCBI lineage: Eukaryota > Metazoa > Arthropoda > Arachnida > Sarcoptiformes > Camisiidae > Camisia > Camisia spinifer. Next base: position 10,083 of record JAQFXV010001499.1, on the reverse strand, counting down.
CTAATTTTTTTAATGAGCAAATGCTTCTCAAAACCAAAAATATCAAATACCCTAAACTAGTATTTACAGTATATTTAAGAAATTTTTGGCATATCTTTCTGTTAAAAATTATGTTTTGCTAAACTTTGCTCATTATTTACTTTTTCGAAACAAGACATGAAAAATCGTTCTTTATATGAGAGAAATTACAGTTATATACAGAAAGTTAATATACAGAAAATAAAGTGTTTAAGTGAAAGATAGAGCATTCCTTTCAAAAAAATTCTTTTAAAAGTTTATCATTCAGAGAAAATATGATAATTGAGCTCATAATTGAATTAATATTAATTCAATTTTGTATATAAAATTCCTTTTTTGATGATTACAAAATATTTCATAGTTTATTCATTAATGTATTGAAAAGGCCTCTAAATGAACATTATTTTTTAAACTTAAATCAAAAGCATAGGTCAATTTGCTTCATGTTTTCATTTATCTCTAAAAAATCATAATTTATTCAAAATGTAATATTCATTAGAAAGACTCGAACTTAACCTTAATATTAAAATATATGATTATTGATTACAGGGATATATGAGAGACGTTAAAATAATCTCAAAACCTAATGGATACATAACTCAATGTCCTCATTTGGATACAGGTAATGAACAATTTAATTATTATAAGTGTGTTCAATAAAATGAATAACATTATTCATTAGAAAATTGTCCGACTTGTGGTCATTTCAAATCCTTGCAAAATTCAGTCATTAAGTTGGAAAACTTCGTTATACAACTCACTGAAAGGGTAAGAATTTGATTATATACTATAGGTATTCAAGAATTAGAGAAAATTTTGTTATTTATAAAGCTTTATGAGACTGAAAGAAGATTATTGAGCCTCGAAGAATGTGATTGCTATAAAAGTTGTAATGTGAATGGTTCATTACATCCTGAAGGTTCGAGTTGGAAGCAAAACTGTGATATTTGTTCCTGTGTGGTATGCATTCAATATATTACTTATATATATATCTATAAGTTTCAACAACTTTGTTTTTAATTAATTTGGCCACTTTATAGCGTGGAGAAGTCACCTGTAGACCAATACACTGTCCGATTCCATGCAAATATCCAGAATTGAATCCTAATGAATGCTGTCCTGTTTGCAAAAGTAAATAATTCGCTAAATTTGGAAGATATTCTAACTTTAAACTAATTAAATTTAATAGAGACTTGTTATTTGAACGGTCAAGTAATACAACACGGAGAACGCATTAAAATAAGTACTAAAAACACAAATAGTGGCAGATGTGGAGAATGCGTCTGTAATGTAAGTTCACTCTAATTAATTATGCGCTAAATTTTATTAATTGATGCCATACTTATAGGACGGACACACGAGTTGCAAACAAATCGATATCGACTCGAAGTGCCCGGAGTTGAAATGTCCTCTTGAAGAACAGTTTAGTAGAGAAGGCGAATGCTGTAAATTTTGTGCTGGTAATGATCGATAAATCTTTTTTATATTTAATTTAAAAATCAACCAAAACTTGTGTTTGAACTAATTTTGATTATGTTGAAAAGGCGCTGATTTTTGTAGTGCTGGTAACGACTGTCATATGAACGCAACCTGTCATAACTTGAAAGCTGAATACGTCTGTCATTGCAATAAAGGATTTAAAGGTGATGGAAAAGTTTGTCAAGATATTAATGAATGTGATCATGAAGGAGGTAATGATGGACATCATTGTGGGCAAAACACTATTTGTGAAAACTCGTCGGGCTCTTATAAATGTGAATGTTTAGATGGCTTCACACGTCTCGATAAGTATAAATGTATAGGTGAGTCTCAAATACATCTTTTTCATAACAATGAAGGGACTGACTCTTTTCGGTTTGGGTTCTTTTAATCAAAATCAATAATTTTTATTCAGTGCTAAATCATAACAATCATTAATGAGATATTTTTGAATTAAATAATTTACTAATAATTAATTGGCGACATAATTAAGTTTGAGCGGAATAATCATTTTAAAATTGAAGCTCATTAGCATGAATGCAAATCAAAGTGAGCTATAGTTTTATTAACTTGAAAGGGAGTGAATATTTTATTGATTTATATTTAATAAATTTGAGTGAACACCCATTTTTACAACAGTCATAACCAGAATAATTAAGAATCAAATTGAATTCAAGCTTGAAATAAGTCAGTTTTGCTGTTTAACTAATAATTTTCTTATTACTAATTTTCTAATAATTTTCCGACTAAAAAATGTCGATTTAAAGAAAAAAGTGCGAATTTTCCTCAAATTTACACTTATAAACTCCTTGATCCGAAAACAACTAGTCGGGCAATTAAAGCCCCCTCAACCCCACCAATGGATACGACACTCATTGTTTCATTAATATATCTAATCGCGAGTCAATTTTTATAAGAAAGTTAATGGATCTTTCTATGAGTTGTTTTCATTCGAAAGTGGGCGCAGCATGAATAAGGGCGTAAGTCATTTTTTTCTTTAATTGCGATAATTCTTTCAATTAGATCGACATGAGATTTACATTTTTGCAAAAATCAAAATATGTTCAAATTTAAACTATTTTACTATAAATTTCAAATTTATTGAATGTCATTATGAAAAAGAGCACTTCTGTAAAGCGTTTGCCTTCAATTGCAATTTCTCTCTTCTATTCTCTACTGCTTTACGCCCTTATTGAAACTGCGCCACAATTTCAAAGCTTTGGATGTATTAATTATTTGAATTTGTATTTCGATCGACTTTAAAGAGAACTCAAACCATGATTATTTGAAATAAGCTTAAAATGATTATTAAATATTTTTTCGACACAAAAATAGATATCGATGAATGTACTACTAGTGAACTGAACGAATGTAATGAGAATGCGATTTGCATTAATACTCTTGGAAGTTATGAATGTGAAACCATGTAAACCATGATATGAACGATGGATTTATTTGCAAACCTAAGACACTCGTAATGAATGGCACAAATATTTACACATTTCTCATATAAACAATTGCATTCACTTAAATAACTTGTTTATATCGGGTTATAATTTATTTTAACAGTTTATAACAATAATTATAACCACATTTATATTTCTTTTATTTTCAATCAACCAAAACATGTGTATTTCAATTAAACTTATTATTAGTAAACTATTTCAAAGTGAGGCCAAACACATGATAATTAATTAGATTTTTAAATAACTTGCTGTAAAAAACTTGATTGCGTTCAATTAGACTAAATTTTAAACTATTTCACAATTAAATTAATTTAAAACTATTTCTTTTTATGATTATTTTGATAGTATTTGTTATAACTTTTTCTCAGTAATTGATTTGTAAACTATTGGTATTGAATTCTAGAATTTTTAATTATCTTATGTGTAAAATAAGTTGTTAAATAGATTTGATTTGTATTACTTATGTATATAAATTTTCAAATTTTATTATACAATATATACTTAATTTATTTTATATTTGATCGCATTTCCAAATATTTTTCAGAATTTATGTGCGTTTTTAGTCGAGTAAAAATTCAAATTAAGTTAAATAAAAATCAAATACAATTTTTAAAATCACTGCCAATAAAATTAACACAACTATTAATCTCTACCTAATTATTTAGAACAAAACTTTACAACATATTCAAAACTAATAACAAAATTGTTGATTGAATTGTATTTACTTTTGAGATAAATATCTTGAAAAGCCTTAAAGTAATCTTAGATTTAAAGCCAAAAAAATAATTAACAAATGGGAACACCGTTTGGAGATAACTGTATGACGAGTTATCTTATAGATAAATATGTGTTTATAAGTTTTGTAAAAACAACTTATTATTCGCCACTTTATTTTCCAGATGATCAAAAGCGCTTCAATTGCGTCAGTTTGAAGTTTATTAGTTTGAAAACTTATTTATTAGTTAAGTTTAACATTTATTGAGTGTAAAACCAATGTAATTATAAGTATATATACTATTGAGTTAATTACTATTAGTGTTCATTATTTGGCAAAAACTTCACTTTAAATTCTTAAGCAAAATAAATCAAATTTTGTTACTAATGCTCTAATTTTAAGCCTCAATTGAATGACCTCTTAAAGTGAACCTAAACCTTGAACCTTATCCTTAAGTATTGCAATAAATTGATAAAATCGAGCAAAACATTTCCACGACTGCAAACTTATCTGTCTTAACAATTCAAGGACATTGTCTGCAAAGATGGCTAATATGGTTCTTACATATTATCAAAGACCTGGTCTGAGTGATGGGAAAACTAATGAAACTCTGAGTAAATTAAAAGCTATTGCAAATAATTTAATTTCAATTGAAACAGAGTTCTGTTATTATGTTGGCTGTAATGGTAAGTTGTTTTAGTTGAATAAACTTCAGAAACTTCTTCTGAGTTGCGATTGATCGGTAAGTTTTTTCGTAGATAAACTCGAAAAAGATGAAGAAGAAAAGCTGAAATGGATATTATCGCCTACTTTTAATAGCAAAGTTAAAAAGGGAAACTCTTATTTGAGTGAAAGGGCATCATTAGAAAATCGCTTATTTATTGAAATCGGTCCGAGACTTAACTTCAGTACAGCATTCTCTACAAATGCAGTTTCAATTTGTGCAGCTGTAGATCTCGGTAAAAAAATAAACAGAATTGAAAGAAGTATTCTGTATCTATTCAAATATGAGGTGACTTTTAGACTTTGCATTATTTATAAATATACAAAATAGTAACTTGTATTCTAAATAAATTTGATTTTCAAAAAAGGGTCAAATTAGTGAAAAATTAGAATCAAAGATAGTAAATAACTTACACGACCGGATGACAGAAGAAAGATATACGAAACCGATTATATCATTTGAATTGCCCAACAATAGTGAGCGATGGGTCGAAATTGACATTATTAATAGAGGAGAGGAAGCACTTCGTCAAATAAGTGATGAACTCGGCTTATCATTTGACGAATGGGATATTGACTATTATACAAAACTATTTAGAGATACTTTAAAACGCAATCCAACATCAGTTGAATGCTTTGATTTGGCGCAGTCTAATTCCGAACACTCCAGACACTGGTTTTTTAAAGTGATTTATTAAAACTATAACTCTTTCAACTCTTAACATTTTAAAATAACAAAACATTAATTTTCTAATAATTAATTGATAGGCAAAAATCATTATTAATGGCAAACAGATAGATAAGTCACTGATTGAATTAGTATCTGATACTCAACAGCACACTAATGATAACAATGTTATCAAATTTAATGACAATTCGAGTGCGATTAAAGGGTTTTCTGGGCTTAAAATATTACTTCCTGTCAATTCGACTGAAGCATCATTAGTAAAAGTTGAGACAAATTTAAGCCGTCATATTATATTTACAGCTGAAACACACAATTTTCCGACTGGTGTCGCGCCCTTTCCCGGTGCCACTACAGGCTAGTCATTTATCATATTATACAATATATTTTTAGAAATAACCACATCTTTTCTAAGTATCACTCTTCAAATTTTTCCAATTTTCAAACAAACTCAATAATCATTTATCAAAAGAATTCAAAACAGCATATCTTTGCGTTTTTATTAAATATATAAAGTCTAAAAATAGAATTGGAAAGCAATAAGAGATATTGAATTTCATTCGATTTAATATCAAATTCCAAAGAGTAAAACCTTGAAAATAACTATTTTGAAAATAAGAGTTATAATATTGAATAAATAGCATTTATAATTAGGAACTGGCGGTCGTATAAGAGACGTTCAGGCGGCAGGTCGTGGCGCACATGTCATCGCTGCCACTGCTGGCTATTGTTTCGGAAATTTACATATTCCGGGTTATGATTTAGAGTGGGAACAAAATAATGAAGTTTATCCACACAATTTTGCACTTCCAGTTCAAATATGTATCGAAGCGAGTAATGGAGCCTCAGATTATGGCAACAAATTCGGTGAACCTGTTTTGGCTGGATTTGCCAGAAGTTTTGGCCAGAGATTAGTAAATGGTTCGAATCTTGAAAAGATGTTTCAATCTATTCTTGATTTAATAAAGTTAACTTTTCTTTATAGGTGAAAGAGTTGAATGGATTAAACCAATTATGTTTAGCGGCGGAATCGGTACTATTGATGAGGGATTTGTTGCCAAAATGAGTCCACAAATAGGAATGTCAGTCGCCAAAGTTGGAGGACCTGTCTATAGGTTTGAATAATTCACAGAATTTTAACATCAAATATTTTCATTACATTCTATTATAGAATTGGAGTCGGAGGCGGAGCCGCCAGTTCTACAGAAATTCAGGGTTTGACCATTTGATAGAAGCTATAATTTAAGTTTTTGAACCAAATATCTATTTTAATTTAGGTGATGAAGAAAACCAAGATCTTGACTTCGGAGCCGTTCAAAGAGGAGATCCAGAAATGGAACAAAAACTTAATCGATTCATCAGAGCATGCATTGAATATTCCGGTATTTTTAAAAATGAAAATAACCCAAAATAGTTGACTGATTTTACATTCGAAAAATGCAAAAATAGGTTATAATCCAATTCAATCAATTCACGATCAGGGGGCGGGCGGTAATGGAAATGTTATTAAAGAAATTGTGGATCCAATGGGCGCAGAAATTTTCACGAAGAGATTTACTTTAGGAGATTCCACAATAAATATACTGGAATTATGGGGTGCAGAATATCAAGAAAGTAATGCTATTCTCGTTAAACAAGAAGACCACGAGTTGCTCAAAAAAATAAGTGATCGCGAAAAATGCACAATCGATTTCGTGGGTTCCATAACAGGTAATAATGGGTTTAATTTATGGTTATGTTCATAAATAATTTATTGAATGATAAATAAAAATCAATAAAACAGGTGATGGATATATAACTTTGGTTGAAGGCCATGAAAAAGATGCATCAAATAATAGAGAACCCGTTCATTTGGAACTTAAGCATGTATTGGGATCAATGCCCCAAAAAGTGTTTAATTTGAAGAAAATTGAGCCCGTTTTGCATCCTCTCAAACTGCCGAATAATTTAAAACTGATTATAGCATTAGATCGTGTTCTAAGACTACCATCAGTTGCTTCTAAAAGATATTTGACAAATAAAGTTGATAGAAGTGTAACCGGTAATCATTTAACTTTACTTATCAATAGACTATTCAAAAAATGTCTTGTCTTCATAGGTCTGGTGGCTCAACAACAATGTGTTGGTCCACTTCATACTCCATTAGCAGATTATGCAGTCATTGCTTTAAATTATTTCAATTTGAACGGAAGCGCAACTTCTATTGGCGAACAACCAATTAAAGGACTCATATCTCCAAAAGCGAATGGAAGACTATCAGTAGCGGAGGCTTTAACTAACTTAATGTTTTGTGCAATAACTGAATTGCGTGACATTAAATGTTCTGGAAATTGGATGTGGGCCGCAAAGCTTGAAGGTTTCAATACTTATTATTTAACAATATTATCGGTTATAATCATTGTTAATTCAATTGATTCTAACTTTTTAAACAATTTCAATTGAAATACAGGAGAAGGAGCGAAATTAGTGGAAACTTGTGAAGCAATGTGTAAAGTAATGAATGAATTGCATATTGGTATTGATGGAGGAAAAGATTCACTTTCAATGGCAGCTAAAGTAAAGTTAACGAATGGTCATGAGATCGTTAAATCCCCGGGAACTTTAGTCATCAGTGCTTACGCTCCTGTGCCTGATATTAGATTGAAAGTGACACCAGTGCTAAGGATTGATAATTGCAAACTATTATATATCAACTTAAGTGGTAATCAAAAATTACGAGTCGGAGCCTCAGCATTGGCACAAGTCTTTGGTCAAGTCGGTGATGAATCACCTGATTTAGACAGACCTGAGTTATTACGCGATTGTTTCAATTTAGTACAGCTTCTAATTAAGAGTGAGATTTGTACTGCAGGTCATGATATAAGCGATGGAGGGCTCATAACTTGCTTATTGGAAATGGCATTCGCTTCCAATTGTGGGATTGAGGCTAACATTATCTCTAAAACAAATACAGATATAGAGCTTTTATTTGCTGAAGAGTGTGGAGTAATCATTGAAATACAAGACGAATTTCTATTCAGTGTATTGAAAGACTTTAAAACTATTGGAATTGAGGCACAAGTTATTGGCAATGGTTTAGAAAATCAAGATTTGGTTGTTATCAATATCAATAATCAAAATGTTCTAAAAGTAAATATATTTTCATTTATACTGTCTTAAGAAATACACATAAATTATATAAATTATAGGCAAAAATGACAGAATTGAGAGATAGATGGGAAGAGACGAGTTTCGAACTCGAAAAACTACAGGCGAATAACAGATGCGTAAAAGCTGAGAAAGAAGGACTCAAAACACGAAAAGCCCCGAAATGGAAGTTAACATTTAATCCAAACGATATAAATATAAGTGAGCACTAATATTACACTTTTGATCAAATTCTATATAACATGCGGTATAGCTTTAATTTGATTAAATTATTATCAGATATTGATTCTCACTTCAAATCTGCTCCACGAGTGGCTGTTATACGAGAAGAAGGAATAAATGGTGACAGAGAAATGATTGCCAGTCTATATATGGTAGGCTTTGAAGTGGCTGATGTCACCACTACTGATATATTAGGCAAAAGAAATCTAACATTAGAGGCATTTAGAGGGCTGGTATTCCCCGGAGGTTTCTCTTACGCTGATGTATTAGGAAGTGCTCGCGGATGGGCCGCAACCATGAAATTCAATGACAGTGTTGAACAACAATTGCAAAGATTCAAATCGAGAAATGATACATTTTCTTTAGGAGTTTGCAATGGATGTCAACTTATGGCTCTTTTGGGTTGGATTGGATCGCAATCTGATGGTTAGTCTCCATATTTGAATATTACTTTTAGTAATCATAATATCTCTATTAGGAAGCGAAGGAACACTTCTAACACACAATGATTCGGAGAGATATGAAAGTCGTTTTGTTTCAGTAAAAATTGAAGAAAAGACAAATGCAATTATGCTAAAAGACATGTATTCGTCTGTAATGGGTGTTTGGGTCGCACACGGAGAGGGAAAGTTCACTTACATTAATAAAGATATATTACAAACAATTCAACAAAATAATTGCATTGCTTTGCGTTATGTCGACGATGACAGCAATTGGACTGAAACGTAAGACACTATCCCTTTCTTTGATTTGTTTGCTTTCAAAAATACTATAGAATAAAACAATATTTGTTTTCGAGATTTATATTTCTATTATTTGTTCAGTTATCCGATGAATCCTAATGGAAGTGCACTCGGAATCGCAGGAATAAGTAGTCAAGACGGACGACATTTGGGTACTTATCAAAAGCTTTACAAACTTCAAATACATTTTATTCAATTCAATTCTTATCATTACAATTAGCACTTATGCCACACCCCGAAAGGGCCACATTTTTATGGCAATGGCCTTATTTACCTCAAAATTGGAATTCACTACAAGTCAGTCCATGGGCTAAAATGTTTAGAAATGCATACGATTGGTGTCTCACTGCTTAGTATTATGTCTTTTTATTATATTTAATTCCAATTCAAGTTGAGATATATTTTCGAAACAAAATTGTTTACAATTCATTTAATCAAAACTATCATTTTTTATAGTTTTAAATAAATTTCTATTTTTTAGATGTTTCCTAACTTGAGAAAAGAATCTTTTTTTATTGAACTCATATTTTATAAGAATTATAATAAAAAGAATCATTTTTGAACTCTAAGAGTGAATGTGAAGTAAATTTTAAAAATCAATAATCAAAAGACTTAATTTGATAGAAATTATGAGTATTTCTGAGCAATGATTCAGATCAAAAACTTTTAGGTATTTTTCAAAGTTTGTGAACTGTTGTAAAAAATAAGATACAGTGTATTGTAATCAATGAATAGTCTATTTTATAAATTAGAATAAAATATTGTTGACATTGACTTTCGGATTGATTTTGAATAAAAATTAATGAATAAGTTTTGAAAAAACTAAAATTTATTATTTCATGGAAAATGATTTACAGTTTCGTATCCGTTACTAATTATACATAT
>JAQFXV010001498.1:0-13281 GCA_034694065.1 Camisia spinifer | reverse complement strand
TAATTCTAAAAATGGGTTAATCAATTCGGCAATCAGAGTATTAGAGTATTTAAACAGGGTTTTGACAACTTCAATTTAGACGACGTGAATTTTGACGACTTGAATTTTGACGAAACGAAGTGATCCCTAATTAAATGAATTCTTAAAACGTGTTGAAAATAAGTTATTGAAAGCATGCTATTTGAACTTGTCTTTGCCTTTCATTACTGTTTATACATTAATTCAACTCATTGATAATAGAGGTCTGGTTGAGGTGACCCTTATTTTTCAACTTAAATGAGACTCATATGATATAATTTAACTATAAATTATAAATGTTTTACAGGTAGGTCTAAAAACCTTGGATTGGAATTATGTATCTATAATATATTATTAGTCTTATGTTTAAATATTTATGACAAAACTTTTCAAGAAGAAGATGATTGATCTCTTCTGATTAATACAAAAGTATTTATTCTGTCACAAAGAATTAAAATCTAATTATACTCATAATGAATACTAGTGTAGAAATAACAATTTGTTCTGGTATTTGACTGAATCACATTCTCAACTTATTATCAATTTTTAATGCAAACTTCACTTATGATTTGAAACATTAATCATCGATAAACAAAAATAAGAAATGAATATAATAATTGTGCTCTAACATAAAAAATAAACACGAGAAAGATTTTTTCTGCAAAAATTTGATTTAAAAATCTATTTTGAAATTTCCTCATTTCATTGAAAATTCCTTTTTGGCGATTCATCAATTCAATAACCTTTAAAAATGGGAATATAAAGCCTCTATATGTTAATTAGAATATTTTCCGTAATTTATTATTGAGGCGTCAATTATTTAGTACTTTCAATTCTATTGATCTCTTCAGGCTTTATCACATCCACTCACGAATCAATTTAAATTTATTTTAAATTTTATTATCGAAAATCCTTATAACAAAATTGAAATTTTGATGAACTTTTTAAATTAAATTAAAAATATATTAAGTAAATACTAAAGTTAAAACTTTGATAATAATTACTAAATTTAGATTTAATAATTTGAAACTAATAGAGTTATTGAATAGTAAAAATGAAGACTGATTTAGAAGAACACTCAATTCTAATATTAATCGTTAACTTAATTAATTTGCACACATTCGTGACTTAGAAATAAAAGTGATTGCATTTTGTTAATGTATCGCTGAATTATTCAAAATGTATTAATTTTGATAATGAAACTATGATCAATGTGAACCATTCAAATGAACGGATAAAAGTGTATAATTTAAAACTGTATAAATACTCCTTCAAAATATTTATCATATCCTACAGGTATGGCTAGCATTAGATTATAGGTTTGCTTCAGGCAATCCCTGGTTGTCAACACAATTATTTTGATTTATTATTGATTATGCATAAAAACGACTTTCAAAAGTTTTTATACAGCTGTTTGATATCAAGTTATATTCAATATCAAATTCATTTACTGTTATTTCGAAAATTAATCATATTTTTCAATGAAAGAATCTTCTGTTGCATATTTATACTGCTCTTTTGTGTACCAATAATAATAGAGAACTATTAACAATATAGGATTCATAGAAACTTTTTTCATCATTGATATTCGTGAGGTCAACAAATCAATGTATTTGATCTTTCTTTCAAATGTAAGGATTACATGATATGTAGGCGAAGAGGACAATGAGAAATATTAAAATCTTTTTTTACATTAAATAAATTGAAATTGGTTTCACTTAAGTCGTAACAGAAAATTAAATGTTATATCAAATGTCTTTTTATGCATTCAATTCAACCTATCGGTAATGCCATTTATTTTATGCTACTTTCGATTATGTTCTCGTCAGAGTTCGGCATATGTTTTATAATTGTGAATAAAACTTTTCATTTTCTACTTTCATTTAGCGCCACATGAATTCTTTTGGAAAACTACCGCCGTCTTTATGTTAGCAAAATTGGATTCTCTTATTTTGAAGGCCTCACTAAATGTATTTTTGAAGGCAAAAATTTAAACATTTAATATTTCAAGTTTTTACTTTTCACCCAAGAAAAGTTAAAATTAGTTTTTAAACAGCAATTATTCGAATGCATACAGAATTTCGTGATAATGTACTATTTGTAATGTTTGTTAATTGATTTTAAATCAATGATGAGTGAGCTTTACCTGTATTTTGTCAGTTATTAGTCTGTTCACAAACTGTTTTCAGGTTTTTTGAGTATTCTAATTGACAATTAAAAATATTCGTAATTATATATAATTAAAATTTATGATGATTTGTCATTATACGCAGGTCTAACTCATAATTTAAGTTTTGCTTCAACTTAATTTGTTTTTATAATAAAATCGTCAAATCCTTCCTGAATTTCATAAGCGAGAGTTCACGAACTAACCCAAGTCTGTCAATCACGTTCTTATACTTACATAATTTCAATGATTTGTGACAACTTATAGACTCAAAGTTCTTTCAAATATTAAAAAAAATTGTTTTGATATCATTCTAATAGTAAGGTATAACTTATATTCCATAGACGTCATAGAGAGCCCAAAACTTCAAACTGGCTTTTGATTAGCGATGCAGTTGTGTTGCAGTTATGTTGCAATTGTGAATAATTATAAAATGCTCAATTCATGTGAGCCGGTTCTAAACTATTGATACGATGAAAAAGCAAGAAAAATGCCATTTTTGCCCTTAAGTTGAACAGTAATGAAGCAAAAAAGTAATTTTCTTCAACACTTAGCCGGTTTTTCTTCATAAAAAAATGATAATTACGATTTCGATTGATTGTCATAGTATTTATATGAGTAAAGTATTAACTTCTTCAAAGCTTTTATGACAATTATAATCTTTATTATTATTATACCTCTAAGCCTTATAAATTACTTTCAATTAACATCAAATCAAGAAAAGAGTTCTATTGGAAAAATATTTTGATTCAATTACGATTAAACATATGCTAATCTGATTTGAAAGTGTCATAACATCACATAATTTGTGGCATACAAAGAAAAAATTTGAAAAAAAAATCTAAACTTAAAATACTCTTTGATTATTGATTGAATGGAATTAAATCTTTTACGAAAATCTTGCTCAACCATCAATTATTCTTATACCTGTACTCAACTTCTTATTTAATAGCTATCCTTTAAGATAAAGCTATTTTTTATCACCTTTAATATTATGACTCTATTATAATTAAATTTTATAGTGTAAATTAAAATTCTAAACCATTAATTAAAACGAGAACCAGTAATGAACCTTTTCGAAGATATAATGAAAAAAGAACTCGTTTGAAACCAAAAAATTGAGTAGAGCTTTAACTTTAACTTAGACTTTAACTATGAAAAAGTTTAAATAGTAATCAAAGTAAAATTTTGATCACTTATTTAAATTTAATTTTTCATAAATCCTATTCTACTATCAATTTAAAGCTGGAAAATCTATTCAATTTTTCTGGAATCAAAAGCGCGTAAATTCGAGACTATAGTATTTTATGTGGAACTGTTGCGGATCACTTCATAAAATAAAATAAAAATTATTTTCCAATTATAATTATCATAAAAATGCTAATAAATTAAAATCACGAACTCTCACAAAACGGGAAGAGTTTCTCCCTTCAAATTTTTCCTGAAAAACCATTTTTCTATAGCCTGTTGTCATGAAAATAATTTATACGAGAATTCGCTAACGAAGTGAGTGAAAAATTGATGATTTAGTTCGTGAGGTGAAAAGTCTTGTTTTTCGAGAAACTGTATGTGTTTATTAATGAAAATAGAATAATATGATCACACTATAAGTTTCCTTAACAGTTAATGCAATAGATTTTATTCGCTTTCTGATGGCATTATGTATATTGCAATTTTCTCAATGATGTATTAGACACGCAAACCTTGATTAACATAAATATTCTAAACTTGATAATACTGTATAAATTGAAATGAATGCAAATATAATACATCATTGCAAAGCATCTCATACTGTATAACAAATCTCTTATCAAACATTTGCCGAAACACTAAAAAGAGGCATAACCAAAAAGCATTTAATTGTGAAATAACTTATGATCATTTTTTACAAAACGCAGAGTTCAAATTTCGATTTTTTAAAATTAATTACGAAATTTTCAATACAAAATTTTTAAATACGTTTCATAAATAGTTTAAAATGAATTATTATTTTATGCCACTGTTATTGAAGATGCCCTCTTTTATCCTTTGAAATTGGAGGTACAGTGTATTGCATGACAAATATATTATAGACAGCGATGATTTTGAATTAGAGAAATCCTATAAATCAAATTTACGGCGTAATTATCTCAATGTCTACGTTTGGCACCTATTCTTCTTATTCTTTGTGAGACCACCAGAGACGTTATCATTTAGATGGACTCTTGATATCCTCACAATAATAGATAATCTGTTTTTTGTTCTGAGAATAATATCTCGAATTTGTCATTTGTATACAGAAGCCAACCCTCTCTGCATTAAATGTTAGCATCATTATGAGCTCAACTCACGTTTATGTCATTCTAACTCCACGACTGCAAAGTTTTAGTCCATAGTTTATGCATAAGATTCTCCCAATCGTGAACATCTCCAATGTCTCCAACCATGAAAGAACTCGGTCTCATATTTGAATTATAGAGCCATTCTCTTAGACGTTTGTCATCGTATACATATTTTAAATTAAGCGGAAAATGTTGAATATTGAGACTGGCGGTGACGATACCAGTTAGGAAGACATCATCAATTCTAAGCACAGGCTGTATTCGATGCGCTGCTTCATAAATATCATAAATAATGTCTAATGTCAGAAAATATGCGACTCCTGAACAATAACTGGGATATGTATCATAAGGATATTCATCAAAAGAAAGGCTCCATTTGCCAAATCTTTTTGGTAAAGTTCCTTCAGGAAAGAGTGAACATGCAATTATGTCTCGTGGGTAGTAATTGTCAGTTGAACTATAAAATGTTTCCCTGAGAACTTTCACAGCTCTGAAAATGTCAATAAACGCGTCGTCATCTGCTTTCATAATAAATTTTGTGGTATTGCAGAAATGGAGAACCCATTTATAACTAGTTAAATGTTTATAAGTTAAGTTCTGGTACGAATCGATGAATTTTGCTTGAACTAAGTCTCTATTGTGATAATACTCTCTTTCTAATTGTTGTTTAATTCGAGTATCATTGACTAGACCTATAATGAACACAACTATTACTTTACTTCCATTGACATCCTTTGATGAACCCCAAGTTTTTCGAATGACATCACGTTTTATAAAGTTTTTAGGCGACGAATGCACTAATGCGACTAGAAATGGTTGACTTATGCCAGGAGTATGTGAATCACACATATGTGATCCGTTTTTGATAAAGTCAAAATCATTGATGTCAAGCAATTTATGAAAGTTGACAGAAGAGTGCCACTCATTCACATTAAGACCCGTTGAATTTCGCCTCAAGTGAAATAATGGCTTAAAGGGTTGTTGTAACACATTATGCCAAGAAATAGGTGATGGAATCGATTTTAATATGTGATTATATGATTTTCCATTAAGTTCATTATTCTGTGAATTGTTATCGATTATTATGATGAAGAGAAATAGAAATAGAGGCACAATAACAGCCAAAACTGCTGTATAGCGTAACCATCTTTTAAACCATCGCATCTCACTTTCATGCTATGGTATTAATGTTAGACCAAAACTCACTAAAAACTGAATGTTGAATCTGTAGAAAACGAATGAGAATATAAACCAAAATGATCACATGATTCACATTTAATTCTCTTATGGATTAATAACTGCTAACACTCATGCAATTCGTGAGTCACTAATATTAATATTTTTAAAGCCAATAACTTTTCTACTACTCCTTGAACTTCAGCAGAACTTCACTAAACGGACATTTATTTATTAAAGTACTTGTTTTTCTTATTTTTCTGCCTGACCTCAACTTTTGGCTTATATGAAGAGGTAATGGAGTTATGACCGAACTCACCAGAATCTAATATTCGTTTGTGAGAGATTGTACGAGCTAGCATTTCAGGTCTACCGGTGAGCTTAATGTGAACGCCTACATGCTGTACCAAATATACATCAGTTCCACACTCAACTTGAACTAGTTATGAGGCGTGACTCACTTTTCTAATACTTTTTCCTGCTTTCATTAACTGTTATGTATTGAATACTTCAAATAATTTTTTGGTCATTTCAAATTAACAGCGGTTGTCCTCACAGTAATTCAAATTTTACAGCGATTTAAATCACATAAACCAATAACAACAAAATTTTTCATTAAAAATAAGAAAATTTCGAAAAACGTTTGGTAAAGAGAAAGAAAAAAACTCAACGATTGAACTAAAATAACAGATTACATAAAAGAAAGATGAAATAAATCATCTCTAAGCTTAATAAAAATCACTTCTTTTTTGCTGGTATTGAACATTGAGAGTTCAACAGCCAGATTAACAAATTTTTTCTATTTTTAAATTTCGACCTTTCAAAAGATCAGTGTTTAAGAACTATTGGCAACCAATTATAAACTTGCAATGTGTTCATGAATGTTCACATGTGTGTATTGTACTTGAATCTTAGATTGTGATAGATTTGAGAGATAGTCACATATAGTCATTAACTTCTTCAGGAATTTCTTGCCTCATGTTTTTCATTTCAAAGTCAAGTTCAATTTGTGAGCCATTCTTAGGAGTTGGCATAAGTTGTTTATAACTAATGCTAATTCTTTTCACTTTCATTGTTGGCAAGAATTTATAGCTATTTGGGTCAGTCAAAGGTTGATCTCAAACTATTCAGTCTTTCTAAGAGAACAATTAAACATGAATGCAATTCTTGTTTAGATTAAATTGAGAACTCAAAGGAAAATACATATATAATTCCCTGACATTTAAAGGTTGTTAATGTCATTCTTTTGAAAATTACATCTAATTTTGGTTAATTTTTAAGTTTCAAAACCTTAAACCCATTCATCAAATTAATATTTCAGTCAACTTTTGTATGCTTTAAAAATTTTAAAACTATAATGAACTCACTTTTCAGTATATTATAAACAAGTTTCTTTTTCAAAAATAATAACTCTTTCTTAAATAACCGAAGCGTTGAATTGAAAGTAAATGTTGAAATGAAATTTAAAATACATCTTATATTAGAATTGAACTGAAAAAGACATTTAAAACTATATTTGATCGAACTCTTGACTCTTGGCTGACAAGTTGGCGAAATTATGCTCGAATGGATAAAATTGAATTTATGGAGTAGGAAATGACTCATTTGGATCGTTAGTATAGCGGTACTATTCTTTCAGCCAAAATTTTTTCATAGCTCAAGAAGAGTTATATTTACTTTTTAAAACTCGGAAAATCCGGTTGATTATCGATTCTCAGTTGAATGAAGTATTTGTCAACTAATTGAGTTGTGTCTCCACTTTTTCAATAGCTGACAGATAAAGTGAAATCCAAATAATGATTGTTTAATGATATTATTTCTAATGATAAACAAAAAAGTCTATTTGAGAGACAATTTATCACTACAGGTATTAATGCTTATTATAATAATGGTATTTTCTTCACATGTCAGACAGACTCAGTTGATTAATGCTCAATGATTTGACTGAAATAGAAAACTATACTTTTTAAGCGAATACAATACGAGTTCTTAATTAAGTGTATAATTTGTGATTAACACAGAAGAAAAATTGATAATGCATTGAAACGGCAACTTCATAGGGAATCTCAAGTAACACAATAACAATGAATAATGAATAGTTTTTTTATCTTTTGAAATCTAACACTACAGGTAATAGTGAAGTAAAGTAATTATTATTATATTGTAATAAACAGACATGAATAAGGTTAGAGCATAACTTAGTTCAAGATCATTTTATGTTATTCTCAACTTTTTTATGTGAAATAAATTGATTACATTTCCATTTAATTAAAATAATTAAGTATGGAGTAAAAAATTCTTGAATGAATAAGAGGGTTGATTAAGGATTATTTTCATTTGGTATCATCAAAGTTCATATTTTAATAATATTCAATTCTAAATCTTATTCCTAATAATAAAGTTATTGAAGATCTTTATAACTCAAATGTAATATTAATGAAAATATTGATGATAAATATCTTTAATACTAGCATCAGGTATAAAGTAAAAGTTGATTATTACTCAAAAATCTTGTTGAACTTTCCTAATGTTCAAATATTATATTTATTTGCATACTTTACTATTAGTTCCTATAGTCTGAGATAATGTTTTTTAAATTGAATAAAACAGTTCCTAAAAATAAGTACATTAATAACTTAATGACAAACTTAATATAAATACATTAACTTATTTAATCGCAAAACATATAGTGAGTGAAATTGAAAAAATCCAATTTTTTTCATTATTAAAAATGATCTCTTCCGTGAGAGTTGCCTTTAAAAAGTCATTTGCAATACTTAAGTAAATGTTTAGATATTACTGATGGTAAAAAAATGTCTTTTCCATACTAATATCAATTGTAAATTACTGTACATTCACTTTTGTATGCCTCAGGACTAGTATTGATGTTAAGCGATACAGAAATAGATCTAAGTTCTAAATCTCTCTCAATAGAGACTTGTATCAATTTTAACCTTAAAAAATTCTGACAGTTGGAGATTAATAGCAAAAGAGAGTGAGAGATGAAAAATACAGAATTTTTATACACAATAAACCCGTACTGTATATCACAACACGCAAACGTTGGCTTATTTTGATGATCACACGTTTTAACTCATTGAACGGTCACTCACCCAATGGTGAATCTTCTGACTCGCAATATGATTATTACGGTAATAACGTATTATATGTCACACTCTATAATAACGTTATCTCTAATTGATCCATAGCTACTACTGTTCTCTAAATGCGTTAGTTGCGTGTCAAAACCAAGAATGTAGAGAACATCGCTTCAATATCAATTAACAACTAGGAAGAAGTTTTTCAATATAAATCCTAGGTTTATATACACGAAAAAACTAATAACATTTTGACCACTTCAAAGCAATATTAAATTCCCACATAAACTACTCTCTAATGCCGAAAATAGAAATTTTTATTGAGGAAAACAAAGATTAAATAAAGTCATTTGTTCGTTACTTCTTTATTTGAAATCTAAAGTTGGATCGAAAAAACTTCCGCGTTCATCATTAACGCCCGATTAGATTGTTTTTATATGTCTTATTTAACAGCTTTTCCAGCAACTGATGGCTCACACAAAACAGGATTGTTGGTGATCGACAAGACCATTGTTAAGTAATAAATCGCAAATAATGCCAAAGAGTTGATGTATTATGAAGTTACAAAACAAGCATAGATAAAAACTTAAGAATAATCATTGTTTCTTAAGCTGATGCTGTGTTTACAAAACTAAAGATTTATTGTATTAAACTTCTTACTAAAAGTAATAATAAATAAAAGTTGTAATAAAAGAATAAAAGTCTAAAATTTGAACGTGTAAAATATATTGTTCTTTCAAAAAATCAATTTATAGTAATTTACTTGTATTTGATGAAAAATAAGAGATTGTTTTCATTCTCTTCCTGGTAATTAGTATTGAGCTCACATTACTTTTATTATGACATTTTTGGTAAATAACTCGCATGAGATAAAAGAAGAAGAACATCATCATGAAATATAAGCTTATTAAATTTTTTAAAAGAATTACGATTCACTTTAATAGCAAATAAAAATATTGATGGAATGCCATTGGCCTGAATGTCCACTTATATGATTGCGCCACTGTTTGATGTGTAGAATTATAAGTTCTGAAGCCCAAACACGCCATTCAAACTTTAACTAATGTTTTAGATGAGAAAAAATGAATGTTGCCCTAAGCATTAAGACTTTTTCGTAAACAGCAAAACAAACTCACAAACCATTAAAGGTTAAATATTGGTTGTTTAATAAGTTTGAAAGTTGAAGGACTTGCAAGTGAAATGTGAATCTTCGATAAATATAAATCTTTCGAAGTAAATATGCATTCAAAATAAAAGAATAATACAAAAAAGTTTTATCAACTTCTCGATCACGATTCACTTCACACCTACACAATTACAGTAAAAATTTCATAAAAAGGTACATTTTTCTCATATTCAAAAGTACTTTTTAGCTGAAAAAAGAAATGATCATTCTTTACATTCAATTGAGAGCATTTTTAAGTGAGTAAATATGGGCTCTTTTAAAAAAAATTATTGTTACATTTTTTCATTTTCAAATTGAATAATCAATTATGGATTACAATAAGGGAAACTTGATGTCAAGTAACAAATACATCCTGATTTCCCGATTAGCAAAACAAGCTATTGAAGAAAGAAAAAAGTTACTTAAGAATAAATGAAGAAAGTTTATGTCTCAACTTTATAGTTCGAGTTTGAATAAAGCAAAAAGTGGTCTTTCAAAGTTAGACTATATTTTAACAAAAAGAGTTCAAGTCGTGACACTAAAAAAAGAAGCCAATAATTGGAATTTACTTTATTCACTGCAGATTTCATCCATAAAATTGTAACTTTGAACCAATACAGAGAATTTCGGTGAAGAAAATGAAAGTATGCAGCAATACAACCATTTTCATGCATAAAAATTATTTGAATACTAGTAATTTTAATCGAGATTTTTTGAAATCATTGATATTAAACTTGTGAGACTTGAGAGCAATGACAATAACAGAAATAAAGAACTGAACACAAAAAGAGATAAACGGAGAATAAAGGAAAAAACGAAGGATCGTGTGATTTATTTCGCTTCAATAGTGATGCTCTGGTCTCTTGCTATGGTATTAGAAAGAAAAATAATTCTGATACTCGGACAGGCAGTGAAAATTGGTCTGTAATGCATGAAATTATGAGGTACGAAAAAGTGGGAGATTATACCTGTCAAAGTTGTAACTTATATTAGCAAAAGAATGCAAATGAAGGGGAACTCAATATTCAAGAGTCAAAGTTGAAAGAATACCACTTTTTATGGGGGGTAAAGATAACTAATAGAATGCAAATTCTTATTCAAGTAAAGCTGATTCGACTTAAATAACTTATTTCTCTAAAAATTATACGTTTTCAGGTTTAGGTGAATAAACTATTTTGAGTGTCATATTTTTAATGGCTCTTTCATTTCCTTGTAGTTAATCTTTTATTTTTTAATCATGACTTAGGCTTATGATAAATAACAATAAAAAAACAGTTTCTCTATTTTCAGTCTATTCTTTATATCTCAAACTCTACTTTAAGCTTAAGCTCATATCTCATTCAGAATTAAAGTATTTCTTTTGTATTGTAACTAAACTCCAGATCTTCATGCATTTGAATTCATTTCACTGAACTTACTCTATATTTATTTTCTTATCAAATCTAATAAATAATGATAATTTCATAATAACCATTTTGAGATCTGATACAACCTTGAAAAGGTTTTTTCGCTTAATAATAATATCTCTAAAATGCAAATCAAATGCCTTTTATTAGCACGTCATTCAATGGTCTTATATGAGAAACAATAAACGATGGGAAAATCCTTGCGAAAAATTTGAAACAAGTTCACTTGTTTAGAATAAAAACTGTTTCATTGAATAATTTTCATATTATAAAAGAACTATAAATTGAAGTCATAATACTTGTCGACAAATTCGGTTGAGTAAAGCTATGACAGTGACAGATTATGCCAGCAATCATAATATTTTTCACAGCAGTTACTCAATCAGATTTATCCTATAGTATAATTCAAAACAAATTGTTATATTTCGTTAATAAGTATTGCTGTTAAAACGATATTTATATAATTATGCATTTAAATAACAATTAAGAAAAGATATCTATCATTAATTTAATTGAAGATTGAGTATAATTCGTAATAGATTCCAATATGATTCCGATTGAAATACTATTAAAGAAAAACTAGAAGGAAATCATGCTAATTATCAAAGTTATTCATATTCCTTAAACAAATTCGAATGAAGTGCTTAATTATATGAATTAGATCAAAATGTTGACCATTTACTTAACCATTTTATCCATTTTAAAAACTATGCTAATGATTAAGTTTAAAATTAAAAAAAAGTAAAGATAAAACATTTAAGTGGTTACTGAAATTGAGTGAAAAGTTTAGGATACGAGCAAAAGCAAAAGTTTTTACGACTAAATAAAAATACCATAAATAAAAAAGAATTAATTTATTCGATTTTTCATTAGATCAATCAATACGATAAAATCCAGATATTTAGTATGGATGATAACCACTGAAATACTTTCAATATTGAATAATCAATCAGTCATTGAAAGGGTTTATTGAAATGCATAACAAAAATGTTTTGGTATAAAAAGTATGTGCTTTTGAATTGAAATAAACACACCCAAAATGATTAAGTATGTCAGCAATTATTAAGTTTTTGTTCATTCTAATGCATTTGTGATTAAAACATCATTTAATGAATAGTTGTCTTCAAAATGTTAAACTTCTAGATTAATGAAAGGTCTAGAAACGAATAGTACCGGTATTAGTTAAAAGAAACATTTGGGTAATAAATGTGCAAAAAACTTCAATTCAATATTAATTTTAACGAAAAATTTCATTTTTAAAATTGATCAGTTATTTTCAATAACCTTAAGTAACTTTTAGCGCTTCGATGATTTCAATTAACTGATGGAAAGACAAATAACCCCTTTATCTAAAATTTTATTTACAATTCAAACAAAAATAAATAACAAGAAACACAAATTAAATGCTTCAATAATTCAATCAACTCTTTAGTTTGTTATTTAATAATAACTTATGAAGAATTTGAAATTCACTATCTTTATCAAATCTAATAAACTATTTGGTTGAAAAAGTTAAGAGGGTAAAAACTAAAAAACTAGTCAACTTTCATTTCTAGAGGCATTCAATGCATCAAAATTCTTAAACCCTTTATTGGTATTCGTTTAAAAAATGAAAGTATTTTCGAGTATGAAATTTTAAAAATCATTTTCACAACTTCTAATTGATTTTCAAGTTGAAGAAATTTAATTGCTTGAAATTATTCGTTCATTGATCTGAGATTGAGTGCAAATCTCTAATTGAATGATAATTGTTATCTCAAACCCAAATAATTTAGTCTCAATTAAATTTATTTCTTATTTCGCATAATAGATAAATCAGTTTTTTAAAATCGCTTCCATGGATGAGTTGAAACTAGTGTTTCCAATTATGAAAAATCCTAACTCCACCTCCACTCAATCAACTCCAACTCCACTCCAACTCCACTAAATA
>JAQFXV010001497.1:0-13282 GCA_034694065.1 Camisia spinifer | reverse complement strand
ATATGTGTTTCTCTGAGAGGGGGTGCAGTTATGTTCGAGTATAACTGCAGTAGATTTTGAGGGGACAAAAATCTTTACAATTCGACTATTACTGCATGCAGTAAAAACCGCGGCAAAACGGTAATTCACGTAAGTTACCTGTTATGTTATTTCCTTAATTTTATTACGTTATTTATGAATCAATTATTATTTTTAACAATAATTCGAAACAATCGAAAACATCTGAAAAGTTCTTTCAATTTAAATGAATTTAAGTATTTTCAATAATATTAATATTGAATTCAAATATTTAAAAGTTATTAACAATATAGCTATCAATTATCGATACAATAATTAATTAATAAAATATTCATTTTTATGATAAATAATTAATACTAAAATCAAAAGATGTCTCAAATAAAGACTTCAATTATTAATAATATTAATAATAATAATATAAATACGAATTCAATACAAATAAGACGACAACGAACTCATCAATTGTCAAAACAATCAAAAGCACCACAAATAAGATGTGTTTGAATTGGTATGACTTGTATTGACTCAATACTAATTTAAACTCTTTTTATGTAATTTTTTCAATTAATTATAAATTATTGACTTTTATTATTAATAATTTAAGTTTATTCTCAATTTGACCATAAATTGAGATCTTTTTGAGAAAATGAAAACATAACGATCAGTATTTATTCAAATACTTAACAAATGTTTGTTTAAATTGAATTAAAAGTCTATAATTAGTTATATTTTAATTTTTTGTCGTTCAGGTGATTATGATTTGCTTTTCGAACAATTGAATCAATCGGTCGATCAATTGTATATCAATTGTATATCAATTGTGAAAAAAAGAGTCAACACTTGTGTGCAAACAAGTTATTATGGCTTTAGATAACTATAAGCAAGAATTTCAAGCTTTAATTCAATGGTTAAACTTTAATAAAATTGATAAACAGTCAAATCCATTACAGAATAGACCGAATCTATTATCACATAGTTTTGAATCACGAATAAACTCAACGCCAAATACAATAACAGAAAACATAACATCACAAGTATTGGAAAATTGGTTAATCAAACAGAAAGTGTCACTCAATTCAAATACTGTTTCCTCTGTTGTCACGAATGGTGTCTCTCAGACATCATCTCTTGAAATAACAGATGACTCGACACCAGACCTTTCTGTAAACTCAATAGAAATCGTTGAAATCAATGAAATTGAACCGAAAATATCTTTTGACGGAAGGTTTCGATGTCTTTATACAAATTGTGGCAAATATTTCACAAAAGAGAGTTCACTGAAAAATCATTCACGACTTCATTCGGGGAAAAATCTTGACAGATGTGTTTGGACTGATTGTGAGAAAGTTTTCGCTAAAAATGACATTTAATCGAACATGAATTTATACATACGGGAGAAAAACCATTGAAATGTGATGAATGTCAACAATCTTATATTTATTTATTTATTTATTAAAATAAAATAAAAGTTTAGTCTGTACTCCACTATAAGTACTATACGGACTATATTTACAGTTTTATAGTTTTTTGTAACAAAGGTTTTTAACAATCTTATACTCAAAAGTCTAATCTTATTAATCATAAAAGATTACATTCAGGAGAAAAACCTTTTGGATGTGATTTCTTCGGCTGTCAAAAGAGGTTTCGACGAAAATTACATTTAACTAATCATAAGAGAACACACACGAGAGAGAAACCATTCAAATGTGATTTTTGTGAACAATGTTTTAGTAATAAATATAATCTAAAAAGACATAAAAGTGTACACTCGGGACAAAAATAATAAAAATACAATTTTACTGATTATTCTCACAATTATCACATCTTATAAGACCTGAAAAGTCAAAACAACACACAATGTCTTAAATAACTGATCGCTAAATAAGTTTCTATTTAATGATATGATATTTCATTAGATAAACAATTAATTAGTCTTTTGTTTAATTTTTCTGCAAATCTATAACTTTTTAAACGAATAATAAAAAATGTTATAATTTCTTATTTCGATTTAATTATATATTTAAATCAATTTTCAAGTGACTTAATTTGAAAATTTATTTTTGAATGTTATTTATTGTAATTATGGTTTCACTTCAACTTATCTCTCAATGTTTGAGTCAGTTATCATTTATTCACATTTTATTATAAGTTTTAAGTTCAATGTTTTTGTAAAAATGACTTCATTTGAACTTTATTTAAAGTCTAATATTTTTTGTCAATGATGAAAAATTTCTAAATTAATGTTGTATTGGATAAGAAAATATAATTAATTTTATGTGTTAAGCGGTATCATTTTGAGTTCTATTAATTATGACTTATTCTATAATAAAGAAGAATTAATTAAAAACTCTTCACTCTTTCATTAATCATGACTTTTATCAAGAATTAAAGCCAATGACAGTCACTTGTATTAAAAAAAACTTGAATTTAGTGCCAAAATAAGTTTCCGTAACATTTTATTACGTTATTTATGAGTTGTTTACTATTTAATAATAAGAAAATTTTGACAACGATTCAAAACATCTGAAAATTTAATTCAAATTCAATTGATGTTAATTTAAATATAAATCTCAGTATTATTAGCAATTAATTAATTAAATTTGAATTTTAATTAATTATCAACAATATTAATATCAATTACAATAAAATAGTGAAAAATAATATTTTTAAATAGCTATCAATAGATATTAATTACTAATAATTATTGAATAAATTAATTGATTAAAAGATGTCTCAAATAAAGTCTTCAAATAATAATAATATAAATACAAATTCATTACAAAGAAGACGACAACGAACTCAACAGTTGTCAAAACAGTCAAAATCACCACGAATTAGATCCGCTTCAGTCGGTATGACTTGTATTCACTCAATTATTATTCATTTAATTAATTTTATTATTCATTTAATATTTAGTGTTATTTCTATTTAAAGTTTTATTTTCGAAACTTATGATTAGCTTTTGCTGTTTTAGATTATAATTTAGTTTTAATTTAGTTTAAATCCTATTAATATCTAAATGACATCTACTTTTACATACAATTAACGAATTTAACAATAATAATAGTCTGTATCATAACTAATACATAATAATTAATTATCTGTTTTTTAAAAATCTGATTCAAATTTATTACTTCTCATAATGAACGAAATGAATCAACTTTTGCTCAATCATTATTTGATTATCAATTTATCACTTAATTTTGCTCAACTTTTTTTACTTTCACTTTTTTTTACAGTATTTCACTTTTCGATATTGCGTTTGACATACTTTTAGTTTTTCTGAAGTCAATGCTATTTAATTTACTTTTACTTTCAAAAGCAGAACAAACACTACTAAATAATTACTTTTCTATCAAATTATTTATAAATTAACTAAATTTATGTTTAGAAATATTTAATGTTCATTAAAATCGAAATAAATTCCTGACTATAGTTTGGATTTGAAAACAAATAGTCTTTAAATTCGTGAAAATATTAATCTAAATAAGTTTTAGAATGAATTTTAGTTTAGGATTTGAATAATGTTTAAATGCTCTCAAAAATGAGAACAATTTTTTTTAATATCTCAAAAATTTAAACATGTTTAATATAAATGAATGAATTGATTGACAGGTCGTTCACGTGATTATGACCTGCGGTGCAGGTATTGGGCATTCCTTTTCGATAACTTGAATCGAGCGGTGGATGAAATCTATCAAAACTGCGAAAAAGACGAGTCAATAGTCGAGTGCAAAGAAGTTATTATGGCTTTAGATAACTATAGGCGAGAATTTCAAGCTTTAATCCAATGGTTAAACTTGAATATCGATTATGAGTCGACTCCACCACCGAATAGACCGAATTCACTCGCGTGGGAAGTGAGGAAATCAATGCCTAATAAAATGACTTTTTGGAACACTTTCTTCAATAAATATTGTATTTATTTATCTATTATTTATAATTAAGTTTTGATTTATTTCTATTGATTTCAATCTAATCAAAATTCTGCTTAATTTTTAGCCGAAAAGAATAACTTGAATAACACTACAAAGTCTTCAGAAAATAAAAATAATGAGATGGAAAACGATGAGGAAAAAGAAAATATCAAAAATACTGATAACGAAAAGAATTCAGCGCAAGTTATAATTGAAAGTAAAGTTTCTGAACCTAAAGAAGAAATACAATTAATTGAAGAAAATAAAAGTATTGATCAAAACAATAGCAATAAAAAAGAAGAAATAATTTCTGAAAATCCCAAAACAATTACCGGTAAAAAGACAGACAATTCAGTGAAGACGGAGACAAAAAGTGCGAATACAAGCAATACAACGATCACATCTTCCCAGCCTTTAAAGTATTCTTTATTTCTGATAATTAATGGCTAACATTCGGGTTATTATATATTTTTAACCTAAAATTCATTATCATTTTTTCGAACAGTCCATTGGCTCGAAGTTTTAAATCTCGAATAAACACAATGCCGACAACAACGACAGCAAACACTACATCGCAAGTATTGGTCAATAAGAAAGTGGCCGTAAATTCAAAAACTGTGGCCTCTGTTGTCGCGAACGGTGTCTCTCAGACATCAACTCTTAAAAGAACAGTTGTCTCGACGCCAGACCTTTCTGTAAACCCAAAAGAAAACGTTGAAATCAAGAAAACTGAACCAAAAATAATAACAATTCCGGTGATAAACAAGAACTTCATTAAAGATACAAATTCTTCCAGAGCTAAAAACGTGAAAAACGCTATAAATAATCATTTATCGAAATCAAGTACTGTTCTGTTCTCCAGAAATAATCTGTCGAAAGAGAATATAAAACAGAATAACTTAAATGTATCTAAAAATAAGAAAGTGAAAGACGCGGACGGATGGGAACTCGTGAGAGGTCGACAACGATATAAAGCTTCGCCACCGAAAGTGATTATAGTTGAAGACGAGTCTGTTATTAAGACTACAGCCGATGGAACTGTAATAGCAGTTACGGCCGCGAGTCAGACAACCGATGATTGGGAACCATTGGCTCCGGGAATGTGTTCGTCATGGAGTTCAACAACTGATACTGATTTACTTCGAACTCCCGGTCGTGCGCTTCAAATGCATGAGAAGTTTTCCTCTCCTTCTCGGAAAAGGAATTCTTCTCCCACTGAATCAATTAAAAGACAAGAAGAAAGATTAGCGAAAGCACAGGAAGCCAGAGAAAAGTTTCTCGAAAAGAAAGCCGAAAAGTTTAAGGGAATCGTTAAAAAAGTAAGTTTTTAAATAATTTGATTTTCAAAACCTTATGATCAAAACAAATGAATAAATAATTAATAATTGAATAAATAAAGGAATTATTTAATAATAACATAAAATATCATAATTTGTTAGTCATCTAAATAAGTGATAGATTGAGACATAGTTTATACTGAGTTAAGACATGTGTACAGTCAGCAAATAAAATCCGATTCTCAACTTATTAATTATTGATAAGACTTATAATCTTTTTTGACAAGTCTTAAACAATATTCGAATAAATAATAACTACTACTAATCAATGAGTAAAATAATGAGTTAATCATTTTAATTAAATTCAAATCATTAAAAATAATTTTTTAAAAAGATAATACGTATAATCAGTAATTATTCCATTGGTTGAGAATCGGATTTTATGTCTCGACTCTACTATTAATTTATTTCTAGTAATAATCATAAGCAATGCTTTATTTAATTTAATTCTGATTAATATTAAGGTCGAAGAGATGAAAGTTCGTAAAGAAGAACAACAGTTACAGCTGAAGATATCAATGGAAATGAAGTTACAAAAAGCTGAAGAGAAAAGACAGCTTCAGCTCAAGAGAAGAGTACTTAAGGCTCACGACGAAGAGTCGAAAGTTAATGAAATATTATTTATAAACTCATTGGAAGCACAAAATAAAAAATATGATATTTTGAGTAAAGAAAAAGATCATGAATTGAGACTTCAGGACATTCACGGAGAAAGACTTAGAAAATTAGAGGAAAAGGCGGCTAAAGAGGCGGCGGCTGAAGAAAGAAGAAAAACATTGGAAGAGGAAAGACAGGCAAGAATTTTAGAATTGCAAGAGAGGAGAAAATTGAAGGATCAAAAAATTGAACAACAAATACAAGAGAAGGAAAAAGAAAGACTAGAATTGGCGACACTTAAGGTCTGTTTTAATTAGCATTAAGTCATATTTCTTTAATTAGCAATTATTTGAATGATGTTTTTCAAAAAGAGCACTTTTGAGATCTTTATTAAATTTTATTTCGAACTGTTTTCAATTACAAATAGAGAAATCTCGAAATAAATGAACTTTTAGTATAAATCATTGAACTAAAAACTCATAATTTTCTAATAAAAAAGTTTTGTTAACCATTAAATACTTTCAATGATTCATTGATTAATAAAATTCTAATATATTTCTAATAAAATATATGAGAAATTCAAACACACATTGAAATAAAGTAACGATAAATAAATAAATCATTTAAAAGACAGTATTGATAGTAAAATATTTGGAAAACCCTCTAGTTTTACCTTTGATTTTGAGACATAAGACTTTGTTTGTTTATTAACATATTTTAGAATAAAATTTAATAAAGATCTCAAACGATTCTCTTTTGGAAAAAAATCATTCATTTGAATATAATTTTGAATTAAACAATGATTTAATTGAATAAATAAGGCATTGGATCGTCAGTCGCGCATAACAGCGATCAATGCATTATTTGCTGCCAATAAAGAAGAATTACAGAAAAAGATTCAATTAAAACAAGATGAAAGCAAAAGAAGACACGAAGAAAATATGGAACAAATACGACAAAAAGCACTCGAATTATCAGTTAAGAAATCATCGCTTTCTGGCAATGATGAGCCGCCTGTTTGTGTTCCTTACGATACGATGAAAATGTGCTCTTTATGTAAAGTTATCATTAAGTCTGAAGTATTCCTTTTCGGTCATCTCAGAGGTATTTTACTTTTTATTTGATTTGATTGTTATTTAATTAATTAAATGCTTAAAACAGGCAAAAAACATAACGACGCGATTCGTGAACAAAATGATGGAAGACTTCCAACTAATGAGGAATTAGAGAACTATAATCTTAAACATATAATCGAAGCCCCGAAACAATCAGAGATTGATATGAAAGCGAATCAAAATTACGACAATGAAAGACTTAAAGCCTCGCGAAAGAGATGCAGAAAATTGAAACAGAGATTGATTAATAAAGCGAATCAATACGAATCACAATTGAATGATAAGATGTTTGACAGCAAAGAGATTGTAAATAATAATAAGATCAAAATCGGAAAGATGTATAAAGTGAGTCAAAATATGAGTTGAACTGCAAAAAGGCTCAGAATTTATTCATTGATATATTTATTATTATTTTACAAATAAGTCTTAAGTCTCAGAGAATTAATTAAATAATATATTAATTATTATTTCTATTCAGGAATTGAATGTTTTGAGTGCTGACAATCAGATCACAGGTCAATGGCCTTCAAATATGGTTCACAGCTTAGAAAGAGTTGTAAACGAATTGGAGAAACTGTTTAAAACAAATTCAAATGATTCCCTTTATTTTCATTCGTTAAATGGCATTTCATTACTTACAAAACTATTATCACGAATATTAAGTGGTAATAAAGAGAGACCGACATCACTGACAGACAGAGCAAACTCTAAATTAGCGAATATTTACGAAATAATATGTACTCAACATTTCGATATCAGTGATTATGTCCTCCAATCAAATAATATGATACAACTTCTCGACATTCTTTCCCATAGAATTAATGTGAGTTTGAATAGGATTTTGATTAATATTTAATTTATAATTTCAATCAAATCTTAAATTCTATTTATTGCTAACAGTTATTGGACACAAATCTGTTGAGCTCTTCTTCCACATCATTAACAGTCAATTTTGATTCAGTGATCGGAGCTTTTTGTCGATTATTATCTTCAGTATTCAATTCTCTTTACTGTCATTACTCAACAATTGCTAATAAAACAGATGATTGTTTAGCTTTCAATCAGAGATTACAGGATGTCATCAGGTTTTTATAAATCTATTAGTAATATAAAGTCTGCTTCGCATTTATCAACTAAAATATCGGTTAAAAATTTTCGGATTAGGCGTCAAAAATAGTCAGGACATGAAATCTGATTCTAAACTAATTAATTAGTAAATTTTGCTAAGACTTCTCAAAATTTGAATCTAAGTTTATTTAAACAATGATTATCAATAAGTAAAATAAAAGTTAATAAGTTTTTATTAGATTCAAATATTAGACTTATCGAGAAATATAAGAAGTCTTATCAAAAATTACTGAAATAGGTTCGGAATAGGATTTTATGTCCCGAATGTGCTGTACTTTAAAATAATTGAAAGCAATAATATCGCAATATATCCTAAAATTGAATCAATTTTATAATAATCAACTGATTAAATGTAAACTAAATAAATATTTTTTCACGTTTTACTGAATAATTAATATTCGAAAAAAGTGAAAGCTGAAAAAGTGAATTATAAGCCATTTAAAAGCTTTTAAACCCATTTTAACCTGAAATTCAATCCTTGAAACGGCGGTTATTTTCGGTTAAAATCGGTTAAACTGATAAATTCGAAGCAGAATTTTAAGTCATTTCTAAAATTAAAACTTATATTCAATTATCAGTTATATTGTGGGCATTGGAATGATAGACAAACTCTCGCTATTTCTGTCTAACATTCGCGGACCCATTGATGAGAAGCCAGAACTGGCACATAATCTACAATATATTGTATCACTTTTTACATCATTAACCAAATTAATGTCATTGAAAAATGAGACAAAATTCGGGTCTAAAATATCTGAAGACGAAACACAATTCATGATAACATTGCGAACGACACATATTTGTGGTGTCGTTTCATTAATATATGGAATGCTATTATATTCGGGCGCACCTGAAAGAGGAGATAATGTACCACCGATTGCACCAAAACATACTCTTGAGCTCACTCTCGAAGCCATTCAATTCTTAAATCATGTTTCGTTATTGGACTTAACGATGATTCAGGTTTTGCTTTAACTTATAATCATTTAAACACTAAATATACTTATAATTATACTTTTTATGGTTCAGTCAATTCTTGGAGGCGAAGGACTATCACTACAATTGCGTCATATCTGTAGTCATCTTATTTGGTACTGTTTTCATAATAAGTCAACACAATTATTACATGAACTCATTCTATTGATCGGAAATTTTGTTGTTCTTAATCATGAAAATCAGGTGATTATTAATAATAATTAAAGCCTCCATTTTCGGGAGTTATTTTCGGCAAAATAAAATGAATTTTTCATCTATAAGTTTTTTTTAAAGGCAGAGAAGAAAAAAGATTAAGTATTTAAAACCTAATCGTTAGGAAATAGAAAAGTTGAGGATTTAAACCAATCAACTCTTTCTTATCTTTGATAACTTCAGTTTTTCATTCATTCCTTAATTTTCTAATAAATTTGCATAAATTAGAAATGAGAAAAACCGAGTTTTTGTTTGTAAATAAAGTATTAATCGAGTGATCGTCAAGTATCGACCCTTTCAGTGATTTTTTTGGCCACTCTCAACATTTAAATTAAAGTTTTAACATATTTTCTCCAATAATTATGTAAAATGAGAGCTTAATTTAGATAAAAATCTAGTTTGAAAATCAAATTTTCTGATATTTTTCTCTTCTGAGGCCTTTAATTAAAATGAGTTATCGATCACTGTATTGTTCGTTAGTTTGAAAGAGAAATTGAGATTTTCGGAAATAAAATCTGCAATTCTTGATTTCCGGGACTAAACTTCGAAATTCTGGAATTTAAGAATAGCAGAAATTTAATTTTGAATGGGCTTAATATTAATGCTAGACTTGATTCCTTCTGATCTCCAAACATAATGTGAAAATCATGATTTGCCGGCACTGAAGGCTCTAATAATGTATATTTAACTATAATTTTGAAACATTTAATTATTGTTTGAATTAGACTTTAATACAATCGGGAGAAAGACCAACAGTTGTACAACAGTTATGTTCGTTACCATTCGAATACTTCTGTGACGACAAGTTATCTCGCATTCTATTCCCAACTTTGATCGCTTGTTGTTTTAATAATACTGATAATCGGGTTATTTTAGAACAAGAAATGTCAACATTAATGTTAAGCACATTTATTGAGTCAACTATTATTAATTTGCAATTAAAAGCAGTGGACGCGGAATTCATGTCTCAGCCAAAGGCAACTCTCGGTATTTAAACCATTATTTCGTATATTTTTCTCTCAAAAATTAAATATTAACTTTCAGCTCAAGAGCGCTGGACTTTTGCCGTTCGTTTCCCTAAAAATCGATGGAATGAAGCGAAAGATTATTTTGAATCTCAAACCAATCAATCTATTGATTCAAATTAATACGGAATTAAACACTTTTTCAATTTTTAAATGCTATTTTAATTATTTATAACAATTAATAACTTTTTGTCTGTGTTGTCAAAAAACGCTTTTATAGAATGAGAAGTAATGACTGCAATATATCTATAAATTTTTATTTTAAAGATGTTTTGTATTTGGAAAGAATATATGATTTTTCTCTCATTTTTATTAAAGATTGCAATTATTCGGAAAACTTGAATGATCTGTGATTTGAAGACAAAGTTCAAAAGTATTAAAAAAAATGTTTAATAAGAGAGATTTTT
Organism: Camisia spinifer; assembly: GCA_034694065.1. Classification (NCBI taxonomy): domain Eukaryota; kingdom Metazoa; phylum Arthropoda; class Arachnida; order Sarcoptiformes; family Camisiidae; genus Camisia; species Camisia spinifer. Next base: position 2,550 of record JAQFXV010001497.1, on the reverse strand, counting down.
TTATTAAGATTCAGAATTTTTGTTACAATTATTGATTCATTTATTATTAATCTTGATTTGTATTTATTTTAGTAATAATAATATAATTATAAATTAATATAACTTGAGATCTATTATTCAAGAATAAAAATTTATTACAATATTTATCAATAATTCATTTGAATAAAGTTTAAAAGAAATTTAAAATTGCATTTTTATTATTAATAACTAATAATGTGTATTAAATAGTATAGAATTTTGTTAATTTTGAAATATTCTGCTAAACAAGTGTAAGTCATTCTTATGAGTTGTGATAAGCTATGGATCAAATTTTTCCTTCAGATTTATGCAAAATTTGATGATTTTCTTGAAGTTTTGCATATTTTGATATTATAAGTATAACAATTAGACTCATCTTAATTTTTAAGGATTCTATTTATTTGAGTTAATACAGAATTTTTTAATTGAATCGAAGTTTTAATAAATTGAATTATTTGTCTAATTCTACTTTTACTCAACAAAATATTAGAATTCATTTAAAAACTATCTGTAGTTCTAACTTATGGCAGAAACTAATTATAGATAATTATAATTGATTTTTTTGTTCACATATTCTTTAAATACACGAAATTAACAGTTATTTTGATTCAAATATAATTGAGTTTTTTACAGAACCATTTATAAAGATGTTATATTGTGATCAAATAATTCGTTAATTATTCTTTCAAACTAATATTTAAGTGACATATATTCTTAGCTCATGTCAAAAGTATTAATAAGTTATTATTAGCGAAGAAACTATTTATATTCATTCCTTTCTCAACTAACTATTCATTGAAATCTGAATAATGGTTAACTTCATTTATAAAACACATTTTGTGCCAAAAACAAAAAAATTTCAATGAAAAATTTGCCATGAAAAATACCATTAAAAACCACTTATGTGCAGACTCGAGGAATTTTTTGAGAAGGTATTGAAAGCATAAACTAACTGAACTTATGAATACCTGTAGTTTCAAACCGACTAAATGTGAACTCAAAACTATAGATATTTTCGCATATCTCTCATTACTCTGATATAACTTAATAATTTTCAATGCAATCTTATCTCAAAACTTTTCACATATTTTTAAGTCAATCAATATATTGATTAAGAAAAGTTATATTCATATAATCGAATTTTATAGTAACTGAAAAAAAATTATTTTGTGCAAAAGTAATGGCGAAAACTTTTACACTCGTAAAAAGTTTTAAAACTCTAAATAATTTATTAAAGGTATTTTATAATCATTAAATAAAATGAATGATTAATTTTAATAATAAATTTTAAAAAATACTCAACAGTAGATAGATTTCAAAAAGTTTTGACAAAATATTTATAGAGATAACTATTTAAAACTTTATTACAAATAACAAATCAATAGCTCTATTATGTACTATCACTTCCAAAAGTCTTTGTAAAAATTCAAATTTAGCAAAAAAATTATAGTCAAAATTTTGAGGGAATGCTATAAAATTTAATACTTAAATAAATTTGTATTATATGTTGTCACTAAATATTATTTTATGAATGCATGCTATCTTTACTATAATATCTCTTTCCCTTAATTTTTGGCGCAGAGTTTAACAAAGACTTTTGGAGGTGATAGTACAATCATTGCCATAAGTGTCTCGCACGGTTTTAGTCAGTTACTTGGCACTTGTCTTGATTTTTTTTGATGAAAATTTTTATGAGTGGAGGGTTGTTTGGGAAGAATGTCATACTAAAGTTGCGGGGTTACATTGAGAGTTGTTTAGGAAATAACCTAGCTAACTCTCTCAGAAAATCTCAGCAATAATTTTCAAACTTCGATGAATGCAGTCAAAAGAAGATCAAAAGTAGTTCAATACGTGTATTTTTGTTTGACTGAAAATTTCTTATTATGTGAGCTACAGCCCCCTAAACTTGAAAATTTCAAAAATTCAGATTGTTATAACTTCCATATTTGAAGACATATAATCATGATAATTGCACCAAAATGAAGCTTTCTGTATGCGCTTCAAATTTGTCATTTTGAGTTTTGAATTTGAATTTATATTTTTTGATTTATTCATCATTCAATTAAATGCCTTTCAAGTTATTGAGTTTTTATCATCTTAAACTTCAAAAAATAAAAGATAAGAAACTCATTAAATTGAAAGGCGTTTAATTGAATGATGAATAAATCAAAAAATATAAATTCAAATTCAAAACTCAAAATGACGGTATTTCATATACGAGGGTTAAATTGATTTATTAAAATTACAATTAGTAATGCACATTAATCTTGTTAAAAGTAGGAAATCTAGGCATGAATTTTAGAAGTCGAATTAGGTTTGTTTCTTAATTGAGCTCATCTATGAAATGAGCTAATATTCTATATCTGAAAAAAGACTTTCAAAAACTTTTTAAAGATCAGAATATATTTCAAAATTTTCTCGTTAAGAGTTTTTTTTAACCAAAAATTCACTTTTTAAATTTATTACATGCCGCCAAAAGTCTTTGCCAACTTTTGCAAACTACACGATTTCTTATTTATCAATCTGAGTCTC
>JAQFXV010001496.1:0-13282 GCA_034694065.1 Camisia spinifer | reverse complement strand
AATTACCTTCCGTGGAAAGCATAGGTCAGATTCTGATACGAAACATGTCCTTCAATTATAGTGATCACAGCTTGAGGTCAACTTAACATTCGATGCCATCGACTCTTAATGGGTTTGGTATCAGAGAGTGGGCTCGCATTAGACATTCCACTCAATAACCAAAACAGATCACCTTTAAAGAGAGCAATTGTTCCATCGGTGAGAAGAATGACCTCATCTATTCGGGAGTCTTCGCAAAGTTTCAATTTATTCATATTTAAAAATAGTTTTATTATAAATTTGACAAATTATTTGATGTCTTACTATAGCAGATAAGAAGTAATTTGAAATTAATTCAAATAAAATACAGATTATATTAATTTTTATTATCATTTTCTTTTTCGTTTTTAATTTTCTAATCACAAAATTGTTTCGATTATTATAAATAATAAAATTTTGATTGAGTTTAAACTTTAAATGATCTTTTCTTAACTTTATTCAAAGACAATTAATATGAGATTAAACTTCGTTTTATTAAAGTTTTTCAAAATTTGACAATAACTGCATTACAAAACGCGCGATAAGTATAATGAAAAATAATTATTGCAATTATAGACCATTTATGTCATTCACAGTTATTCACAATTAATCTGTTGTTAAAGAATCAAAATTAATTGTTTATACAAAATATGTGTAAATCCACAAAAAGAATAATTTACTTTTCTTTCTACATTACATATAACTTATAACTCAATTGAAATGTGCGCTCAATTTATTCATATTTCTAAAGTAAAACTTATGAACCAATAAAAATCAACACAATTTACACTTTGAATAAAGTTGAAGGATATGTAAAAACCTTTAATAAAAGTGACATTTAAGGCATGAAAAATAGCTTTTAGTTCAATATAAAGCTATTGGTTTGTTATAAGTCGACACTTATATCACGATTGGTTTTAGTTTATTGTCTCAATTCATTTGAAATACATATAAAATAATATTTATTATTGATAAATAAGCGGCAAATTATGATATATTGATAATAGAGTTGGTCTTCATTTGTGACATGTCTTCAAATACAATAACTTGTAATTCAATAACACTTAAGGGTTCTGCAGATATCGTCACAGAATTCTTCGGTAAGTATTTGAGACTTATTTATAATAAACATTTATTAATAATAAATTGAATTACTTTATGAACAGATTATGGAATAAACAGTATTTTATATCAAAGAGGTTTATATCCATCCGATCAGGTATTAAATCAACAAATTATTGCTTAAATTCATTAATTTTATTAATTTTAATTTAAAATATTTAAATAAATAGTTCATTCATTCGCAAAAATATGGATTAACACTACTTATGACAAGCGATGAAAAGTTGAAAAATTATTTATCAATAGTTTTGAGTCAATTGAAGAACTTTTTACTGGAGAAAAGTGTTCACAGAATTGTTTTGATTATTGTAAACGTTGAAACACATGAAACAGTCGAGAGGTGGGAATTCATCATTGATTGTGATCAACAAATCACTACTTCAGACACTAGAAATGTTGACACTAAAGAAGTACAGAATCGGATCCGAGATGTGATTCGTCAGATCACAGCCAGTGTTACTTTTTTGCCTCTATTGGAGGGAAAGTTTTCATTTGATTTATTATTATTTACTGATAAGAACACAGAATTGCCTTCAAGTGAATGGTCTGACTCTAATCCACACCTTATTACAAATGCAGAACAGGTCGAGTTGAGGAGCTTTTCAACTAATATTCATAAAGTTAAAGCTTCCGTTTCTTATAAAAATACTGATTAACCTTTTATAATAATTATTACTCTATTTTTACAACTAATCAATTGTCAAATTACTATTTTCTTTATATGTTTTATCAAACAATCACTGATCTATTGATTTAATACTATTTATTATTAATATTGACTCATTTTTACCAAATAATGCATTCAAATTTTTATAATTATTTATTGGTTACAACTTATTATGTAATCAAATAATTAAACTAATGGTGTTTTGGGTCTAAAATTATAGTTTGTTCAACAAATCGAGTTATAATAAACAGTTTCGATATAAAGAGAGCAAAAATATTAATTTTCTACTGTTTGAACATAAATAAAATGATTATATTTCTAAAAAATTTGAAATTTATGATTTTTTATATTCAATTCTCTCGACTTTGACTTCATCTCCAATTAATTGATAGACATAAGTGACAACAGTTGACGATTGGATGTCCATTAATACAAACGATGGAATTACGTTACTATAAGTGATCAGTAGGTTTAAAATTGGAATAAATTGAATCAAATGGAGTAAAGTATAAATAATTAAAGACCTTTCGAGAGCAGTATAAGCACCGGTAGCGGATCCCGGATTTATATAAAAGTTTCCCTCATTTTCAAAGGCTTCAAATTTATGAGTCTGTCCTGTAATAAGTATATCGACGTCTAATTGTCTTTGAATAAGAGCCAAACTTTGAGAGTCACCCCACGGAACCATTTGATGGCCATGACATAAACCTATTCTAAACTGTCCAACAGTTACCACTTTCTGTTCCGGATAATTACTGTTCTTTTAATAATAATAATATAATAAGTATTAGTTATTTATAAAATATTGAGTAATATTAATAGTAAAAAGTATTAATACTTCATCGAAATCTCCTTTAACAATATGTACATCAGATGCCAAAGTCTTGAGATAATCATAAGATTCTTTAGTGCATAGATTGCCAGTACATAAGATGTGTTGAATACGTCCCGGAACTAATAGTTTCTTGAATTTAGCCGGAAGTGAATGACATCGATATGGTATATGAGTGTCACCCAAAACAAGTACTAACTATTCATTCAATTTTATTAATACAATATATTTATCAACTATTTTACAAATATTTTTAGTTACTTTATTCATAATTAATTCTTATAATAATTACCATTTTTTCACTTCAATCTTGAATTTGTGAAGTATTGGAATGTTTTTCTGTCAAAAATCTATTGATATATTATTTTTTACAATAAATTTCTTGACTTTTGTCCAAATTTTTGATAATAAGATTATTTCAATTAATTTATATAGAAATTAAATTAATAAACTTTTTTGGTTTTTAATCAATAAAATATTTGTTGACCACAATTAACAATAATTTTCATAAAAAAAGTAGTGTTTATCACTCACCTCTTTATACATAGAGTCTGTATTGAGGCCCGAAACATGAATAAAATTGAGTGAAATTTATGATAAACGCCTATCTATTGCATAACATATAAATATAATCGAGTGATTAGACTCTGGCATAGTCTGTGAGGGAATAAGATTATTAATAAAAGTATTTTTAAATTATAATTTTTTCCATTGAAAAGTATAATAACTTATACTTTTATCATAAGCCTAAGTATCGAAGAAATTTATTTATTGTCCAAAACTTATTATCCAAAACATGTCCAAAAGCAGCTCTGCCTAAATCACTAATCATGATAAGTAGTGAATATATTGTTGATATTTTAAAAAAAAATTAGTTTTTTTTAACTTTACAATTGATTTTGAATGATTGTGGAAAATTTGATTGAAGCTGTAAAAGAGATTTCTGAATCTATGGGTACACTTCTCTGTTACTAATAATAAGTCAAATAAGAGCTGATAGAGTTGAGCTGCAATTGATAATCATTTTTGAAATATTTGTCTACCCTTTCAAATAGTGAATTTGTGTTGAAATAGTTGAAATTGTATTTATCTATAGCCTTAATTATTTACCAAATTCATAATTTTTGTATTCCTGTATTTAAATAACTTTTTTGATTATTTGCCTGACAACTATTAATTAGTTTATATAGCTTTTAATCAATTCAAATGGAATGAATCACCATCAAAATTATCTGAGCATTATTTACATAACTAACTAATATATTTTTTATTTTACTGATGCCCACGAATTCGTATATTATATAAAAGTCCTAAATTATTAATAATTACGAAGTTATGTAATATTACATAATAAGTTTGTCTCAGAATTTGACTTATTTTTGTTGACTTCAAATTGAAACCAAATTGATATTCAATTATATTTGAAATCATACAAACATTTTCTCAAACCTTAGTATTTCAATATGTTTAGTATTGAAGTATTAATATTAGTGAACAATTAGAAACCTAGTATTGTTCGAAACAGATCATAATCGATAACATGATATCACTTTCTTGAAACTCTTTCGACTGTTAGAGTTCGCTTACATTTAATAAAGGGATTATAAACTATTCAATCAGTTATAATAATTAATTATTAATTTTTGCAAAATTTGTGTGAAAATTATCGATTGATTCAAATGAGAGTTTGAAGTGTTAATCATTAGCTATTCGTATGAGAAAAAGAGATTTCAATTGACGAGAACATGTATTTACTCTTCATTAGACTCATTCGTCACATTTCTTATCAATTTTTGGAGTATTTTGAAGTAAAAATATAAGAACTCTTCCGTAATATATAAAAATTATTATAAGTTTATATAAGTTTAAAATAATTTTTCAATTTTTAACTAATCCTTCAAGTTTTAAACAGCGAACTTGTGAACCAAAATAAGTGTTTTTCATGTATTAAACAAGTGAAATAAAACTTGTTATATCTTCGATTGGTATTCGTTTATTCGTGTTTTACCACAGATGAGAAAAAGAGTTAATCACCAAAGTTTGCAATTTTGCTCGTTCTGTATGTCTAATAAATAAAGAACTCATAATTTAAGTCAGATTATAGTCTCAAAAAGAGCTCATTATTCATTTGAAACTTTCAAATAATGAGCGAATTTAAAGGTAAATAAGTTGAGGTATAATCAGGCGAAAAGACTTATTATCATAAAATGTTTTTATTTTGACATTTTGTTTGTATTCCTATTGCCAAAAAAACAAAAATGTATTACAAGCGACTGCACACACATACTATGAATAACTACAATAATGTCATACAATTCAATCAAATTCTTATATAAGCTTATCATCAATTGGTTACAAAAATCATTTTCTTTACTCTTATTTTTCAATATCATATTGCGTTTCACACTTCATATTAATGATAATTTTTTTTGTAAACTAAATACAACGCTTTGATATGTAGAATGAAATTAAGAATAATAACAAACAAATTAACAATAATTATAGAAAATGAAATCAGATGAAAATCACTTATAATTGAATATTACAATATATAAGATATAATTATATGACGTGTAAGATTAGCCGATGAACACAATACTGGTACTAATTAGCTGTGCATTTCTAATGCATTTTAACAGCAATTTAACTTTGAACAGTGCAGTCACTAAAACACAATTTGCTCGCTTTTACATTATTTTTAAGAAAACTTCTTCAAAATTAATCATACAATAAGTTCTGAAATTAACTACAATTTAATAATAGCAATAATAATGTCAATAATTAAACAGAAACTCAATAAGAATTATTCTAGTTTTAAGTTATTGTTTGTTTGATTTTTTCTTCAAAAAAAGCTACACATTTATGGCACAAATTATTAATAAAAGAATTATAATATATATTATATTAATTACATTTACATATTTTTCAAAATTCGACAAAGAGATAGATAAGTTGATTCTATATTAATGTGGCTCAAGAATAGTTGTTTATTGAAAGGGATTTTCTAAAATTCAGACTCAAATCAATCACGATTACTACTATTTTTGAAATTCAAATTTAGATATATATATACATTATAATAAAGGGATGCTTTTCTAGTCTAATCACAATATAGAAGACTGTGATTTATATTGCGCTGAAGTGCAAATATTTCATATTTTAAAGTAAATCTAATATTTCAATTGAAAACCAGGCACTGCTCTTCACATTAAATGTTATTTTTATTTATTTTTTCAAATTTATTATATATTTTTTAATGGAAAAGAGATATATAGATAGATAGTTAGAATCTTATAATTTTCTAAAAGTTTGACCTTTTAATCAATATGTAGTTCGTAATTATGAATGAATCCATCACCACATTTAATAAACTCCTCACAAGTAATCATCTTAAGAAAAAAGATGTTGAGTCAACAGTTTTTTCTAAGACATCAAATAGATTATAACTTGTAATGATTTATGTAACTTAATTATCACGGAAAAAATCTATAGTTGTTTCTGTTAGAATTGAGAAACTATAGTAAACGTAGTAAATAAGGGATAACATAAATTAATCTTTGAGATTATCAATAAGACGCATACTTTTGAATAACTAAATCAAAAGTTGTCCCAAAATCTTAGTAATAATATAAGGAATGCTTCGGTTTTGAAATTATTATTTTTTTCTGTATAACTTTATAATTCTAGTTAATGAAAGTTATAGTTAAATATCTATGTTTCAAATGCAGGTTAGGTTTACATAATCAATGAATAAAATACGATAATTATAAGTGATTTTATATTTTATTAATTATTATTCTTGTGATATTCAATTATTATTTTATGCAAAAAGACACAGAGATAAGTGTTAAACATTGGGTAAGTATACTAGAGATCAAATCTATTGTATACTAACTTATAGTTTACTCAATGAGAGGAAAATTATAATACAATTACTATATAAATGAATGATAGGAATAAAAACAACAACAAAATAAAATGTAATAAAAATTTGTTATTTGTAAAAATTAAAAATTGTTGAATAAGTAGTGGTGAAAAACATGGCATTTTTAGGACTTATTAAATGTGCATTTAAGCATGCTGCTTTTTGAGGGCTTTAGTTGACTCAAAGGTAAAATTAAGTTTATTACTGGTATATAATATGTATGGCATAAGATTTTCTTCACTAACACAACAGTAATGATTCGTATAATAATAATAATAATAATTTGAAGAGAAGTTTTTGTCCTATACTATACATTATATGCCTCATAAAAATCGATCAAATTTGAAGCAAAATCGGTCGTACAAAATGTGTTTAAGGTATAACTTCTCTGGTATTACTATTATGACGAATCAAAATGTGATCATAGATTCATTACATGTTGCTCTAGTGATAAAGTAATCAAGAATCTAATTCTCATTATAGCTGTCTCTAAAGTCAGGTCATGGTATTAAATGAAAAATAATAAAAATAAGAGAGAGGTTTATCTACTATTATAGCGTCAAGTATTGCATGACTAACCATTAAAAAGCATTGCAAACAACAAAAATCATTATTAGTAAGACTTTCCATTTTAAAAGATATCATTAAATTTGCAAAATGCTAAACATATCACTTATTTTGATGTATAATTTTAAGCTGTTGTTTGTGTTGCTTCAAAATACTTATAGGTAGGATTTTCATATCCATTAATTTGCATGTTCGCGACGTGCCTTTCCTCTGGTGAAACCGCTTGATCTACTTCTACAAATCCTTGACTATGTGGTGTACTTCTGGTATGTTTTCGAAGTAAAACAATGCCAACAATAGTTGCAGTCAAGAGTGCAATACCAGCGAATGCTAGTGTTATATAAACACTTCCATTCCATTTGAGTCTCTGATGATAAGGTTCACGACGAATAGAATATGACTGGGAATAAAATGAAATAAATTAAGATAAATGTGATATACAGTGCTTTTGAGATTGTTATAAATGGTTATTCTTTTGATATTCGGATAGTCTTACAGCTTCGTTGTGATGGAATGCTTGGTTCTGAATATAAGATTGTTTAGGCGTCGGTAGAATGTCGTGAACTTCATTAGTTTCCTCGTCTTCATGAGGTATTAGTGATCCCGAACGCATCGGTGTTGAAGTAGCAGTTGTTGGAGTCGGTGGTAGTATTGCACCACTCGATCGGCTCGAATCGAATTCGTCGCTATCAGAACCTGTCTGACGATCAGTTCGTTCGTCTTCCATAGATTCCGGATCGAATTCTTGCTCTAATTTTCCCCCCTTCTGATTAGCTTCGACTCGTTTCTTCTCTTCCTGTAATTCTTTAAGTTCTTGCTTTCTTTCTTCGTCGAGCATTTTTTGTTTTTCGCGTTCCTGTTGTTTCTGCGCCACCTCTTCCTCATATCTATCCATAATTGCGAGTTCGGATTCTCTTGATATCTTATCCTCAAATGGAATTCCACGCAAATTATGCCAAAAGGCAATCATTCTTCGTCTGATTTTGTCGGCAACATTAGGAACCCTATCGAGCATTGCTATGCTCTGATTTGCCATTCGTATTAAGTCATCCAAATGGTCTAACATCGCGTCTTTGTCTTTAAGTGCTTGCTTTGTATATGAATTTAATAAATGCCTGAAATGGTGTAAAGTGTGAGTCCTGTCTTTCTCTAAAGCGCGTAATAGTTTTTCCAAACACTTCTCTATTCTCTTAGTTTTAGGTGGAGTTTGATCTAAACTCTGTGTAAAGCAATCCATAGAAGACTTTTTGCGCATATTTATAATTGTCATAACTCTTTGCTGATGCATTGATATTAATTGTCTCTTCTCTGCAGATCCCTCTTCTTCTAATGCTTCCACAGTCTTTTGGAAACGACCTGTCATTTTCTTTTTGAAATCTTCCGCTCCTTTCGGGTCTTTCAGACGCATCTCCTGATAATGTTCTTCCAGTTCACTCCACTCTTTCATTACCTTTAATGATAAAAATTAACATTTTTTTCATATCAAACAAAATTAATAAAACTATAAACTTATGTATATATTAATGAGGCGTAAATAGAGTAATGAGTATATAATAAATGTTAAGTTCTAATCGATATTTTAATTATTGAATGAACTGATGCCTACTTTAGTCACTTTTTGGCGATGATTTTCTTCCAATGACTTTTGGGCTGATTTGAATGATTCGTGTTCTCGCTGTGAATCAAAATGACTTAAATATGAATCGACCGGTCTTTCAGTTGTAGTAGTAGTTGTTGTAGTGGTTGTTGTAGTTGTAGTAGTGGTTGTCGATGAGCTTGTTTTTGACGCCTGTTCCTCATCATCATAATCATCATCATAATAGTCATCTTCTTCATCCTCATCGCTATCGTCGTCGTCTTCAGAGTCAGTATTAGACGTTTTATGCTTATTATCATCGATTATGTTGTCCTTAACATCTGTTCCACTGGTAGAATGCACTCTATGTATGCTATCAGTAGTTGTGGTGGGATTAGGACAACACACAAACTCTACACCAGAGAATATTCCGACCCCACACGGCAACAACATTGCAAAGCTCTGCAATTTCATAACTCGTTTATCGCAACTCGTGGTCGCCGTTCGGTTCCAATACTCCGAACTTTGACATACGCTCTGATTATGGATGTGGTCGAAAAGACAATGTTCTGGTACTAGAAGGGCATCACTTTGAAATGGACCCTCAAGGCATCGGTACGGCTTTACCCAATGCTTTGATTTACACTTCTTTTGCCCTAATTTACACCACGTATTTATTTTATAATATTTGTTCGACTCAACAATATTTCGCACGTCTTTCTTCGGATAAACCTATTCAAAAATATAAGTTATTAGATATTTATCATTTGTGCGTTCAGTATGAATCTGAGGTTATTGTACTCATCAAAATATTGATTTTATAATAAGCTAGTATTCAATTTCATTATTCAAATTTAATACGTCTAAAATTGCTTCGAAAACTTTTTTCAATCTTTCAGTCCATTCACATTTCAAATTATGACTTCTATATTCGATGTCAAATTTCAATTAAATAAATTAATCACTTCTAGTTTTTGTTAGCTTCGAAACTGATTTTATTTCATGTTGAGTTAATTTCTCATCAATTGAAGAAAATTATGTTTTCCGTTTTGAATTTGAGTAAATTTCAAAAGTTTATATATGATATTCTGAAAAATTGAAGCAAATAATTCCGCTATTGAACAATTTTTGATATATTCTTTGCTCCAATTTTTTGGCGTTAACTCCGAGAGTAAAATCAATATTTTTATGTTCGTTTATTGACTTGTGTCAAGTCTATGAGGAACACAACTTTTCGTATTCAGATTTATGTTCAATCGAATCGATTAAATGATGTTAATTATATGTTAAAAATATTATTAATTACTCATTTTAGGAGGTTAGGGGTGGGGGACATGCACTTAATTTTAGAAAATACTGTAAAACTTTGGAAATCGGATTTTCGGATGAATTAATGATTTGAAAAAATTTGGGTCAGATGTACACAATTTTGTTATTTTATTTGGGATTTGAGTAGAACTAATCACATGAAAATTAATTGATTCATAGCTATAACTCCAAGATTCGACAGTAATTGAATTGAGGAAAATCAAAAGTCAGCAAAACTGAAAAGAATGAGAATAAAACTAATCAAATGTGAGCCCAAAGTTATAAAAATAAGACTATGAGAAAGTGAGATAAATGAAAATATTGTAAGCAAATCAAGAACAAAATAAAATGCTACTAATTTATAAACCTCAACGCATTTAAGTAAGTAAACTATTTCATTGAAACTCTAAACAAAACAAAAAAATATGAGAAACAGAAACATTAATCATTAGAATATGCTTTTATGAGCAGAAAAGTGCCGTAGATTTTAATAAAATTCAAATATTAGGCAAACAGTATGCATAAAAGTCACTAAACTAGGAAATGAGTGCTTCGAATGAGCACTTATTCTTTCTCTTTTTAATCTCAAAATTTAATATATCTTAAAGTGTACAAGAAATAGCTATGAATGCTATGCTTAAACATTTGAATTAATTTGAAAAACTCTCATAAGAAAATTCTAAGGTCTGTAAGAATAGTCGAGTTGAATAATGAGATGATTTTGTTCTCATGATCTGTGAATTTAATGGAATTCAATTTGAAAAAATTGTATTAAATATAAAATATGAAAGTGTGTGCATTATTAATAAAAATCGTTAAATTTGGTAATTTTTACTATATATTTAAAGCCGTGTTCGAAACGTGGTATTTAACACACATTCAACAAAATCATTAATCAATTTGCAAAAACTTAAGTCAACATTTAACTTGCATTTTAATTAAGATTATTAGAATTTAATTAATGCGATCACAGAAAATATAACATTTTCAGACTTTGATATAAGAAATAGTGTGAAACAGCTGTGAAATGGAGTGATCGCTTGCATTAATCTTTTGATATTTTTGCAACAGAATCGTGTCTGAAAGCTGAGGACAGTATCACAAATCAAATAATATGCGTCCATAAAATTGAACATAATTGGAGAAAATAAACATTAATGCTGTTTATAGAATATTCTATGCATAGAATTATCTAGACTTTGAATAAGAATCCATTAGAAGGCCTAATGTGAGAAAGTTTGGCGCAAAAAGAGTGCATTTTAAAGCAGATAAGAGCAAGTCTGCAATTTGAGTACTGAAGCAAATTAAACTTTACTTATCTCACGGCAGAGCTAAATATTGCAACTTATGGATGGCTTCAAGAATTGAAAAGTCTTTATTACAAATAATACAGTAGTATTCTTAGTATAAATACTACAGCATTCATAGCATTCTACATAATCCTACTTTTATGAGAAGCCTTAGGCTACTAAATGTATGCAAGAATTTGAGTACTTTTAGTCATAGGATACAGAACTTTTCTTTTTCCCAAATATCAGGCAATATATTGGAAAATAGAATAAGAATAGAAGAAAATATATCAACGTATAGGAAAAAGCCATAACTAGTCATATATAAAAGTAAAGTTTTGAAGGTTTAAAAGAATTAATTGAAGTCTGATAGACATGACAGGAAAGTAGTGACAGAGCAGAAATTCTGTTTAAAACATTGAAAATGAAATGCATTATTGAACATAACTTGTTAATTATCGTCAAACATATGAAATGATGCATTGAATTGTTGATATTCTATACTTGAATAAGAGAAGAGAAACCAATTGAAACCCATTCTCTTATTATTCATTCTATCAATACATCGGTCTCTAGAAATTTGATGCCAAGCGTTCACTTTTATTCTCTAAACAGTTCATTGGTATTGATTTATTTTTGCTTATTCTTGTGCTAATTTTTTTCCTTATCAAATAAAATTGCAATTCTATACATATCCAACTGTTTAATAAATGGCAATAAAAAATTCTAGAAAAATCAGCGAATCTTTATCTCATATCAACTCAGAATAGTTTCAATGATCTATTTATTCAAGTAATTTCGCTCCAAATCTTTAGAAATAAGCAAATCCTACGAAAATGACATTATTTACTGCAATATTGAACTAAATTTACTACTCATGCAAATTATATAACTCAAGACTTTCTTTTTTGAGCATTTTTGTACATTATATAAAGTTATAATATTTATTAGATGTTCACTCAAACAAGAAATGATTTTGTCGGTTAAGACATATTCCATTTCCCGTTATTTCAAAATCATTATGTTTTTGAAATTATATAAAAGATTTACTTAACATAGAATCGCATAGAATTGCAAATTATCGGTTTTACTGCCTTAATATCTATCTTTTTTAATGTCGAACATGATCTCAAATTGAAAATTTGCCAAAATTTTATTAATAAAATAACTATCATTAATACTCAGAAATGATGATTAATTTAAAAAAAAGCAATATTAATATGAGATAAACTTTTGTCAGGTATTCATTTTAAAGCTAAAGAAAAGCGTTGAAAGTATGGGTTAAAAAGTGAATTGATGTGAACTGAAGAAAATAGCATAATATGTTAGATATTGTTTTCCATAAAATTTTTTCTACGCATTTATATATATCCTATATTAACAGGTTTACGCCCATTCTATGCATCAAAGATATGCATCGAAACACTCGAATGCCTTTCCAGTGAATTTGATCGATATTTCAAGTCTCTTCAGTACTACACTGTCTTCATTCAAATACTCACCAGAATGTGTGTGCGTGAGAGAGACGAGAGAGAGAGAGAGAGAGAGAGAGAGAGAGAGAGAGAGAGAGAGAGAGTCTAATAAACGCGTAAAACTGCAATTTATATATTATTCGCTGAGATTATTATTAAGAACGATTAGTTCTCTGGTTAAGAATTGTTTTATTCGATAGGGAATTACACTATTATTTTGAGACATTAAGAAAGGATATTTGCATTGTATTGAATTGTATTATTTGCGACGCATTCACAAAACCCTTAGAAAACTTTCTCATCAAAATCCAAGTTTAATCCAAAGAAAATCTTCAGTAAGCCATAAGCTATTAGATTCCAGATTTTGTGGATTAATTAACAGCAGTCTTACAAATAATCGAATATTTTAGTCAGTCTTCATCTCTATATCTATACTATAGATAGAAATTCTAAACCGAAAAAAGCTTTCCATACATTCAAAGGGTGACTGAATTGAAAAAAGTTTT
>JAQFXV010001495.1:0-13284 GCA_034694065.1 Camisia spinifer | reverse complement strand
GATTTACTTACTTTTGATGAAAGGCTAGGCATTAAAAATGATATAATCATAAGAACTCGAATCATATTTGAAATTAAGTAATCAATAACTCACTGAAGATTAATATTAAAGAATTGTATATTTAAAACAATTGAAACTGAAGGAAAGCTCGAACTTATCTTACATTCAGAGTTGTTCATCATTTCATTGTTATACTGAATGTATTCATTTTTTGAATACTCATAACTTTTATTTGTTAAGAATTTATTGAAATTAAGTAATTAAAAGTTAATACATTTAAGGAAAAAATATAATCACATTCTTAATAATAAGTTAATTTTTCACTACCGGTACTTTATATAAGTTTTGTAATCGTTAGCAAATAAGGTCTCTTCAAAGTTATCGATTCTGTCATTAATTATAATTAAATAACTTTTGAGTATTGATTTTAATACAAAATTTAACATTATTTCAATAAATTTTGAGATTAAGTAATATTTTTTCAGCATTAAAAAAGAGAGAACATTGAAATAAAAACATTTTCAATCATAACTATTTTGAAAAATAAATAAATAATTAACTAAATAATAGGGTTTAGTTTTAGTTAAAAATAATTTGAACACAGGTTTCATTCATTCGAAGATTGCATTTAAACACAGGTTTAAGTTTAAAAATGATGAAAATTCGAAAAATTGGATTAATTTGGAAAAAGTATTATTTTGAATAATTATATTTTTAAATTTCTATCGAATCATTCGCTAATTCAATACTCTTTATATTTTGTTCAATTATATTTTCCATTAAATTTGTTGATAGAATAGGAATCGAATCAATAGAAGTGGTATTGCATTCATTATCATAAATGTAGACTTTTTCCGAACAATACGACTCATAAGGGACTAGACTTTTGTACTCTTCTATTATCTTTTGTGGTGACTTTTGAGGCGATGACTTTACTTGACTTCTTGGGCTCAATGATAACGATTTGGGTGAAATTCCATAACTTGATGAGAGTGTGAAAGAAGTATTCGGCGAAAGGGTTTGGGTTTTCTGCGAACAAAATGAAGTGATTGGAGATAATGAGACAATAGTTCCACTCAAACCACTACTCGATTGTCTTAAACTGGATGGAGTCCACCCTTGAGAAGGTTGTGATTGTTGTTGACAATAATTTTCACTCTCACTATAATAAATTTCTTGACTATTCTCTGGTATTTTGTTTCGGTTTTTAGTTATAATTGATAAACAAGTTTCTGTTGGCTTTGATTTCAATTTATTAACTCTTTCTCTAATTTCTTGTGAATGAGTTAGAGGTGAATCACGTGCTGTTGTATAAGATCTGTTTGAAGTGAGACTTAAAGTATCAGAATCTGAGATAAGAGCTGACGCTTCGACATAACTATCACTTGAATTCATTATCACATTATATTCTAGAGATTCTTCGTCTTCACTCTCATTAACCATTTCTTCATTTGTTTTAATATTATAATCAATATTATCATTAACTTCTTCTTCAATATTATTATTGTTTTCAATCATTTGAGACATAACTCTATCGAAGCCATCATTTAATATACGAATCGCTAAATCGTATTTTTCATTTGAATCCATATTTTGTGTCATTTTAATTAAATTATTGATAGATTTTTGATCAAAAGTTTGTATAATTGAATACCATATAGTTAGCGATCCTTTAATTTGAAACAATTGTGGACCCAATGACTCGATCTTTTGCTTCAATACCTTATTGTTATTTGAATTCATCTTATATTTTGTCTTTCATTTAATTTAATTTCATTAAAATTGTTCTCAGAATAAGAATAGTTTATTAAATAAATTATATGATGAGTAATACTTGAATTAATGCTAATAATAGATAAATCATTGACTCTAAAGTTCACATCTTATCAATCATTCAATTAAATCATTACATAATAAAGTCTAATACTTTTATCACTAGTTTTAAAGTTTACACTCATTTCCTACTAATCTATTTATTACGTATCAATACTAATATACAGTTTATTAAATAACAGTTTTTGTCAATCAATTAAAAATTCAAACAATTATTATTTATAGTAAAATTCTTTTTAATTTCTTTATTTTAAATTTAATATTTTTATTATAAATTATTATTTTGTATAATTTGTTTATTCTCAATAATTAATTAACTTTATTATTAATGAGACTTAACTGTAGTTTTAATATAGAGAGTATTGGTATTGATAATAGATTTGAGCCATATGTCTGTCGATCACATGTTCTAAAGCGGGAATAGTTTTCATCATATCATCTGCTTTTAGGTTAAGAGCACATGTTTTCATTTCATAAGATCTCAATATTTAGTATTTTATTTTAATTTTATTATTAAACAAATTTTAATTAAAGTTTATTTTTAATAGAGTTTTAAAGTTTTAGTTTTTCATCAAATAATAGTTTTAAACTGAAATTATTTGTAAGTATTTTATTATTACTAAAGTTAATGATTGATTAGTATTTAAATTAAGCCTAAGTTTAGTCTACAATTCATTTGAATTGATATCAAATAAATGTTTTCAACTCTTTGTAATTGAATAATAATTAATGGAAAGCATTTGATTTGATAATAGACTAAAACATGGAATGAGTACAAAATATCCAATATTGTTATTGGATGTAAAATAGGGTTAAATTGCGATCAAAACTATAGATTAAATGACTTGAGTATCAAATTATTTCATTACTATTATTACTGTAAAAATAATTGACTCAATATTTTTATATCAAAATTATAGGAGAAGAAAAAGTATTAATCAATTGGAGGATTGGCTGTACTTTCTCTTAATTCAAGTTTCATTAAATCTTTTCTTTTTGTCACTCATTTCTAATAAAATTAATTATTTCTTATTTGAAACTTTTTTTGAGACCACAAACAATTGAATCATTGATGACATGAATGGACATTGTTTTAGACATAAACTGATGTCTTCATCACTACAAATGAGTCAAATATTGAGATTTTACTTCTCAGCGGATGTCATGAGAGAAACTTGAGATTAATTTTAAAAATTGTTTGAATGTAAACTATATGAAAGAACTCCTTTTTGTTATTTAAACAATGTTTTAAATTAAATCTAATGATTAATTAATAATATAATATTTTGTGTATTTTGATAGAGCTCTAAAAAATGAAATGTTTATTCAGCTTACACTCAAAGAACAATTTTAAAATTGATCTCAAGTTTCTTTCATAACATCCGCTGAGAAGTAAAAACTCAATTATGAGTAAATTTATTAATTTGACTCATTTGTAGTGATGAAGACATCAGTTGTCTAAATATAAGTCCACTCTTGCGGTCAATGATACCAATATTTGTGGTCTCTAAAAAGGTATGAATGAGTAATAATTTATTTATTTAGAAACTTATATGTGTTGTTACGAATCGAATGTTTAAATTGTTGAGAAAAGTGAGTCTAAACATGAGATAAATTACTATTTAAATTTTGACACTTATTATATCACATTAAAAGCTATTGTCTTATTATCAGTTATTAAGTTTTCGTTTTTCTCGTTTATCAAAAAAGTTTTGATTTATATGACAATCAATTTGTTTTTATATATATTTATTAAGTTTTTACGGATTGACTCTTTTAAGAGCTGATGAATCAATTCAATTGAATCTAAAATACATTAGAGAATTGAACACCAATTATATCAAAACATTACTAAAATATCTTACATTTTATTATAAGATCCGTTTAGAAGGCATTTTTGTTACAAGTTTTATATATGTTAACAAGTGTTCAATTTTTGAATTCCATTGCAATGCAATATCCAATTGAAATACAATGTAATTTATGTTCAATTAAATGACACGACACTAATGGAGTTTAACTTTTCCGGAGAAGTCGTCGTTCATGTCTTCGGATTAAAAGTGTCTTTTCACAGAAATATTGAATACTAAAATTGTATGTTTAAACTGTGTTCCAAACCCTTTGTCTGATACGAGGTTTTGATTGAAATGAACTGCATTTGTTGAAAAGGCATACATTAGGACTTAAGTTATCAGTAGTTAAGGACCTATAAGTATGATCACTACCTGAGGCACTTTTATTTGTCATTTAAGAACAAGTTTAACCAATTTATTGCATTCGTTTAAATATCAAATTCTGCTACAACTTGTTTTGCAATAAATTGAAAATTTTATTCATGCATTTACTGCTCTCTAAACAAACACTTATATCCTTTTCTTTGAAATATTTGCATCGAATCCGAGAATTGATTCAAAATCAAAATTTTGGAGAATCTCTCAAATATCAATAGAATAGTAATTTCCTTAATTTTTTCACTTATAAACAAATTGAGATATTTATATGGTTTCAATTAACTAAATATTAAATTATACTTATGTTAAATGAAAAGCATATAGAGTTCAGTCTTATTTATTATTTATTGCCCTTCAATCCTATCAAATGTGATGTCTATTAATCAAAGCTTTAACTCATTTGAAGTAAATTTAACTTATCTTTAATGCGATTTTCAGTTCAAAGGCTTGTTTTAAGCAAAAGTGTGAAACAGAAAGCTCTCATCTTTTGTCTTTCATTATCAGTCGTTCTCTGATTGGACGTCAACTCAGTACAAAAGTCGGTATTTAAATAAAAGTTTCAAACAATCGTTGACAACAACATCAGTGAACAAGAAAATGAAGTATATTTTAGTAACTGGTGGTGTAATAAGTGGTATTGGAAAAGGAGTGATCGCAAGCAGTATCGGAACATTACTCAAGTCATTCTCACTTCGCGTTACGTCTATTAAAATAGACCCTTATATTAATATAGATGCGGGCACTTTCTCTCCTTATGAACACGGTATTCATCTCTATATTCAACACATTCATCACTTTTTAATGCTATTTTATTTTACTTTTTAGGTGAAGTGTTTGTTCTCGACGATGGGGGAGAAGTTGATCTCGATTTAGGAAATTATGAAAGATTTCTTGATGTTACTCTTCATAAAGATAATAATATAACTACTGGTAAAATATATCAACACGTTATTGAGAAAGAGCGTCGCGGAGACTATTTGGGAAAAACAGTACAAATTGTTCCTCACATAACTAATGCTATTCAAGAATGGGTGGAAAGAGTGGCTATCATTCCAGTTGACGATCGTTCAGATAGTGTATCAGTTAAAAGTCAATTGGTTCCACAAGTTTGTATTATAGAATTGGGCGGAACTATAGGTGATATCGAAGGCATGCCTTTTGTCGAAGCTTTTCGACAGTTCGGACGACGCGTCGGAAGAGATAATTTTTGTTGCGTTCACGTGAGTCTCGTTCCACAGCCAAAAACTACTGGTGAACATAAAACTAAACCAACACAAGTCAGTGTTCGAGAATTAAGAGGTCTCGGAATATCACCTGATTTAGTAAGTTTTCATCTAATCAAAAATTGATTAAATTTTTATATTAAGTAATAGTTGATAAGAATTATAACAAATTCATAAATATTTGACAACAATATAAAGTTAATGTTCGAACAATTATTCACTAAACAGATAATATGTCGCAGTGAAAACCCAATAACAAGTGGAGTAAAAGAGAAAATATCTGACTTCTGTCATGTGGATCCCGAACAAGTTATATGTATTCACGATAAATCTTCTATATATCGGGTTCCCTTAGCATTAGAAGAACAGGGATTAGCCGAATATTTCGCGGGTAGACTCAATCTCTCACTTCCGAACCCATCGGGAAGAGGTCTTATGTATAAGTGGAGAGATTTGGCGGATAGATATGATAATATGTTTAAAGAAGTAAATATAGCTTTAGTCGGAAAATATACTAAACTAGAAGACTCATACGCTTCAGTAGTAAAAGCCTTACAACACGCGGCCTTAGCTGTTAATCATAGACTTATTTTAACTTATATTGAAGCCGCAGATCTTGAAAAAGAAACTGAAGATACGAATCCAGCCAAGTTTCATGAGGCGATGCAGACATTGTGCAAAACAGAGTTAGTGCAGACACTTTTTACCCATTTTCTAATAAACAGTTTTTGTTATAACTATTTTTTCCATTAGTGGAGTTATAGTTCCGGGAGGTTTTGGCTGTCGTGGAATTGAAGGCAAAATAAAAGCGATACATTGGGCCCGAACTAAAAAGAAACCATTTCTTGGAGTTTGTTTAGGACTTCAGTGCGCTGTTATTGAGTTCGCTCGAAATGTTTTGAAATGGAGTGACGCAAACTCTACTGAAGTAGTTTCCGACTCTGCAAAACCTGTTGTCATTGATATGCCTGAACATAATGGCGGAGATTTAGGCGGAACGATGAGAGTCGGAAAGAGGGAAACTTTCTTCACTGAAGAAAATTCGACCATTAAATCTTTGTATAAAAATCAGGACTCAATCGAAGAACGACACAGACATCGATATGAAGTTAATCCTGATTTTATTAAGGCATTCACTGAGTCGGGAATGAAGTTTGTGGGACACGATTCCACCGGTAATAGAATGGAAATAATGGAACTGTCAGATCATCCATACTTTGTTGGCGTGCAATTCCATCCCGAATACTTGAGCAGACCATTGAAACCTTCGCCTCCATATCTTGGCTTATTATTGGCCTCAAGTGGTAAACTATCGTCTTATCTGTCACGGGGTTGTCGTTTATCTCCCCGACACGGAAGCGATAACGACACGTCTGACGATGAGTTTATAATAACTCAAGAATCAGCTAAATTTCCTAAAGCTATTGAAACACTATCATTGGCTTCTAATTGAGTA
Organism: Camisia spinifer; assembly: GCA_034694065.1. Taxonomy (NCBI): domain Eukaryota; kingdom Metazoa; phylum Arthropoda; class Arachnida; order Sarcoptiformes; family Camisiidae; genus Camisia; species Camisia spinifer. Next base: position 6,541 of record JAQFXV010001495.1, on the reverse strand, counting down.
TTAAATATATATCAATAAATAATTTGTGTTGTATTTCAATCTCAAAATAATTTTAGAATTGCATTTATTTAAGATTCAATTGATTCGCACTAATAATCACAAGATTTCTCTTCCCTTATTTGGTACCATTTGGTCTGATTTTGCCGTTTTTTGTTTTATATGATTAATGAAGTGTAAACTATCAGGTTTTGGTCACTTTGTAATGATTGATACACTTTGTCTTACATTAAATTCACTCACAATTCTCTTCCAAATGATTTCATTGGTTTCGTTTTATTTTATAACCATTCATGCAATACCTCTTAGATTATAAAAGACTCTTATTTATTGATTATTTTATTGATTCCTTTACTTAATGTAAGATTTACTGAAAGTTAGAAAGTCTTATTAAAATCAATAGTTAAAAATGTTCGTTTTGTTGGTTTGCAATTTATTATTGGTTATGACAATTGGTTTGACTGATGCCAACCCTATAGAGTTTGGGCCAACAGTTCTTCTTACAGGTCAAGACTTGGACGGAGAAGAATCACATCCATATCAAGTAGTTGTGAAATCCCCGCAAACGAGTGCAATGGAAGTGTCAGACGATGATGAATATGAAGAGACAGTTCCTGTTAGAGTGATTGCCGTTCAGCCAAATGCAATCCGATTGAGAAACAATGATTTAACCGCATCTGCGTCTGACTTACAGGCGGCGGCAACTGGTTATGGACATGGAGGTCATGGTGGGGGTCATAGAGGACATGACAATTCTGGATGGCTTGATATGGGGGCCTATAGTGGCGGATACGGAGCTTTCGGATGGTATGCAGACTATCCAGTCGGTGGAGGACATGGTTATGGACGTTAACTATTTTTAATTATTACTTATTTATTTGTTTTGCTTAAATAATTCATAACTGCATTATTTAATTCAATTATTTTCTGATTGAGTTTCCCCTACTTTAAGTGTCAAAATTGAATCATTTTTATAGCTAAAACACTCATTTTACTATTTCAGTGAACTTCTCTTCAATTATTACTTCTATCATAAACTTTTCTATTTAAATGCTTTAAAAATATCTACAATTCTTGATATTTAAATTAATTTAAAAGTCGTTTTGTATTTGTTATGGTCTGAAGTCGAATAAATTCTAGAGAATATTCTGTAATTGTTTCCAATAAAAAAGATTTTATTTTCTATAACTTCCTAATTATTATTGGCTTTTGGTTTATTAGTTCAACATTTTATAGCTTGAATTCTAGTTATAATAAAATAACCACAACTTCCGAGTAATAAGAAGTCAAGTGTGAACAATAGTTAAGTTTAATAGTTTTTGAGCGTACAGTAGGGTTAATAACTATATGTGTGATAATTAGTTACTGTATATTAACTCATTAGTGATAAATGACAAAAATAAACAAACTTTAGGTAAGCTTAATGAAGTTTCCAAAGAAAAATAGAATAATTATCATTATTAAAGTTTTGACTATAGCTTAAAATACAGTTACATTAACTTATCATTTATTTAGAATGAGTTTAAACGGACAATCGTTATCTATACTGTACATTATATTATAGTTTGGATTTACTTTAAGATACATTTTGCTCAAATCTGTATTAAAGTAATTAAACAAGTATTAGTTATTTTATTTTAAACGACGATCAAAAAAGTAGCGGTTAATTAGCTTTTTCCGTCTTTTTTATAAATTTTGTGCACTTATTTTCATCGTATAATTGAAGTGACGATAATTTATAATTATCACACAATTTATTAAAACGTGTCAGAGTAAAGGTCGAGTGTGATTGACGTGGATTAGAAAAAATTGTCGTTTTGTTATCTAACGGTAAAGTTAATATTAAAACGTCTGATTATTTAAACTTCCCTTACAGGTCCTGTTATACAAGTATAACTTAAGTAACTTTTAATCCAAAATGAGTTAAGCATTCAATTTTTGCACAAATTATTGATTTATAATTTATTAGAAAAAATCAAAATGAATATTTAAAGTGTTACCTATTTGTGTGTTGTCATAATCTTACGTTACGACACATTTACATAATACTCATTTTGATTTAGAAGAGTCTGTATTCAATAAATAACGGATAGACCAACAAAATGTACGAATCTATAAAACTGCTTTTGTTGACAATTCTGAGAGGACTGGTCAACATATTATATTATTGAATTTTTTCCAAATATTTTCAAATTGTTCTATATTTCCAAATTTAGTATGTAGCTCTGGGCCTTATTATGCATTTTCATTAACATAGGTTTTAATTTATGATAAATAAAACTGCATATTCCCTCAAATGTGAGGTAAAGTTATTTTTAGAAATTAGAAGTTAACTTATTTAAGAGCAAACTGATATCTTTTTTAATGAACTTATTGAGACGCATCACAAAGTTCAAAATTCACTCATTGTTAGTTATAATCTCGTAAAACATATCTTTTGTTCTTTGGATCTAAGAATAAAACTTTCCGCCAAAGAAAGCTCTATGAAAAATAAATAAAGCTTTCACAAGTTCTATCCTTCAATAAAAACTACTAAAATTGATTAAAATTCAATATGAGTTGAGTGATAAATATATTTCAAAACTACAATTGAATTAATTATTAGATGTAAGTGAAAATAACTATTTTAACTATAGGCTGATTCGAGACTCTCAAGTACTCGCGAGGCTCTCGACTTGATTTTGCGAAAAAAGTTTTATAGATGACTTTCAATGAATTTTCAAAAATTTTCTGGTGTAAGCCATAATTCTCAGTTTGAACGCGTGAATGAGTCCTTTTAAAACGACATCTAAATGAGTATGAATCTGAAGTTATACTATTATTGACATATTTTTTCATATCTCCTGTAAATGAATAGTAAATGAAGTGAATTAAAGGTAATTTATTTTCAGCTTTAGAATAAATTGGAGAGTCGACACTCTCGTCGATAGTCTCGAGTCTCGATTGAGTGTGTAATTTCGAGACTCGAGAAGCTCAATCTCGGAAAAATCAACCTCTAGTTTTAACTCTTCATTCAGTAAAAACTTACTGAAATATTTGTGAAAATAAAATAACAACAACTTGATTTTCGAGAAACTTTTCCGAGTAAATCAATGATTTGATATATGTTGTGCTAAATTTTAACTGCTTTTGTAGTAAAAATGATAAAACTAGAGTTCTTATTGAATCTTAAATTGTTTTTATTATTAATTAATTTAATAGAATTCAAACGTGAATTCATAACTCGGTTAAAGAAATTAATGAAAGTTATTTAACATTTCGCATATAACAGTTGTATAAAAGCCCATACTGTATATGACAAACTTTTGTTAAATATCCAAATATTTTGTATTCGAATCGCATATCAAACTATTTTGAAATACTTTATATTAAAATGAATTATCAAAAGCAAAATGAGTTATGATTATTAATAATTTTTTTATCACTGCGGGTGACTTTCAGAATAGCTCTAACTTTTCAATCTTGAATCTTAACCAAAAACTGTTGAAAATTTATTAGTTTTTTTTATTAAACTGATGATGAAATTATTCAGTTTTTGTTTTCATATTATTGAAGGCCAACATTTTCCTTTCAAACATTAATATTATTTACTTATTTCTTGTGATGCGTATCATAGAGTAGAGTATTTTTCTTTTAAGAATAATAAAATCTTATTGGATAATAGTTATAAAAATATTATAAATACCACTGAAAATTCACTCATAGCTCAGCTTGAGTTGACTTCCAATCAAATATGAACACAAATTTTCCACAAAATTCCTTTATTTAATGAACATTCTATTAAGTATTCATTTATAATATCTGTATAACTAACTTGTGAGAGGCGTCAGAAAGAATTGCGCGAATTATTTGTTTTGATAATTAAAAGTCAAAAACACAGCTTAAGCTCAAGGAAAATGTTATTCATGTTCATCATTAATGATACTGTACTGTAACTACTTTACCAACTATTAATTCAATGAGCTTCCAATTCATCCTTCATGAGGTCGAAGGACGTTAAGGACATTTGTTTAGCTAAATATTTCTTTTGAGTAAAGCCACTTCTTATTATTCAATTCTTTGAGACATTATTCTGTTTGACACGGATGAAGGCATCACTATTACTAACGGAAAAATCTGTTAACAAAATATGGGTCAAGTCATTCATGCATTAGGGCTACAAAATAATGAAACCAAATGAAACTATATTTTGATTGACTGTATTCGATGACATGATTGCATTCTTTGTTAGTTATATGCCTTACAAACACTTAGTTGGGGGGTATTATATCTGATTAAATAAACTAAACTTTTTAGCGCATTTACTTGTTTATTAATTCAGTGTTGTTTCAAAATTGCTAACTATTGAGGAAATAAAATGGAAAGTTTATAAAAAATGGCAGCTTTTATAATCGAAATTTTAGTAGAATGAGCATAAGATATAAAGTCCTATCAAAAAAATATTCATGCCTTTCAATCACTAAATCAATTATATTTGGTGAAATGCGTTACGTATAATAGGCATCAGATTAATCCTTAAAATAATATATTTATATATTTTGAAAATCTATTATTCAAAAACTTTATACACAGATTGGAAGTCTTCTAAAATTGACTGTTAGTTTGATTATAAGAAAAGAGTGAAGTGAGTTATTCAATACTAAGAAAGGATAAAATTCTGTTTTTAAGAGATTTTAGCTTTTCCTCAATTAAAAATTTACAAATTTTCAATTAAGTTATTTATAAGTATTGTAAGATTTCAACTCTTTTTTTTCACAAACAACTATTTGCAATTTTTTCGATTTTAGATTATTAATTCATAGATCATGATAACGATACTTGAGTGTAAATTAATTGAAAAAGTGAATCTAATTTGTTCTTATCCAAGTTTTATCTTCATTGTTATTAAAAAATGTGTTATTCATTTATTACTTCCAATAATTTTGAAAACAAAAAAATAGTGATCTTTTGATTTCCAAAGAACTTAAATAATGATTAATTTATTTATTGGATTCCATACTCAATGCACGTATCGGTGAATAATAGTTTTAAAGGTTAATTAAATGCAAGGGTCATGACTTATTGAAATAAAGTTCTGTTTCTTAATTAATGTTAGTGTGGATTTGCTTTTTAGGACTCAATAATTTCAAAATATTAAAAAGTGATTAGTTTCTAAGTTTAATACACAAAAAACTTCTCCTTGGAATGCTTCTAAATTAATTATAAGAGAAATAATCGTTAATGATGTCTAGTTTTATTAATTATACTGTAGTTCATATCATTCAATTTGATTTTTAAGGTGTTGGCCAATTAAATAAGAGTAAAACAAAGTTCATTTTGAAATAAATTATTTAACTCTGTTCTCAAACAAATTTATGGCCTCAATCAACACAAATTGAAATTAAAAATTGAAATTAAAGAAAAAAGATTTTGCTAAAAACTTGCAAAAAAACTTTCAATTATCCATAATCTTGGACATGATATAAGAAGCAAAAAATTGAAGTTACTAAAGAATATTAATGAGTATGAATAAATACTTCGAAAACTAAAAAAAGTACAGAAGCTATAACAAAACTAGATTTTTCTCACTTATTAAATGCATAATAATTTACTCCTGATTCACAAGAAAATTCACAGTACTCTGATTTTTAAGGTTGCGGGTTAAATGATTGACTCAAAAAATGTATCAAAATATATTATAACGGCTCAGTTAAAATTACAAATTTTCAATAAGTTTTTCTTAAAATACTTTATAAATGTATATGAAAAAGATTATACCGTAAAATTCTCAGATTATGATTGAGAAATCAAAACAAATGGGTTTATGATAGTTTCTATACGAATAAAAAAGTATATTAAAATTAGTTATTTAAAAATTGTGCTAAAATTTCTTTTGAAATGCTTAAAATGATAAAATGTTTGTCAAACTTACAAATGGGTTAATTCGAAAAAAAACTTGATGCTGTCTGAATATTTGCTACGCAAATGCAAATGAGGCAACAATTGAATGATTGTTTATTTTAATTGCAATCGATCGCCTCTTTGAAGTTTTAGGTAATCAACGAAAAATCAATCAAAAATTCTTATAATCAAACTATATATTTAATGAATACGTTATCTGAAATTTTGAAGGAAACTTTTATTTATAATTTTTAAAAAGTTGTGCAACAATTTACACTTCAAAGTTATATCAAAAAGTAACAAAACCTTCAGATATTTAGAAGTTTGTGAAATTTGATTTTATACTTGAGAAATTATATCAAATTCTCGAAAAGAAAATAGTGAACTTTCGGTTTTAAAAAATAAAACGATGCCAAAAACTGATAATTAGCGCAACGAAAAGTAAGTCTCAAAGATTTCAGAACTCCTTAACTTTTTGTTTTAATAAACTTCAAAGTTAAGTTAATTCATACAAAGGTAATGCATATGTTTAATATCTGCGTAAATGTTCCTCCAACAAGATTGCAAATTATAAAACTTATTTCTCCAAAACTGAATTTTCTTTTTATTTATTTTAAAAACCAATTTGAATAGTTCAATTTAGAAAATTGGAATTTAAAAAACA